>JAJEJO010041024.1:374-11065 GCA_020662805.1 Glaucomys volans | reverse complement strand
TTCAAGCCAAAGTTAGTCAGAAGGGATAATGAAGGACATTTCATACTGCTTAAAGGAAGCATAAATCAGCAAGACATAACAATCATAAATATTTATGCACCAAAAAATGCTGCATGCACATACGTCAATCAGATCCTTCTCAATTTCAAGAATCAAACAGACCAAAACACAATAATACTGGGGGACTTTAACACTCCTCTCTCACCATTGGACAGATCTTCCAAGCAAAAATTGAACAAAGAAACCATAGGACTCAAAGGCACAATCGCTGATTTGGACTTAACAGACATATATAGAATATTCCATCCATCAAAAAGTGAATATGCTTTCTTCTCAGCAGCTCATGGATCCTTCTCTAAAATAGGCCATATATTATGCCACAAAGCTACTCTTAGCAAATACAAAAACATAGAGATACTACCTTGTATACTATCAGATCATAATGGAATGAAATTAGATATCAATGAAAAAGTTAGAAACAGAAACTACTCCAAGACGTGGAGATTAAATAATATGCTATTGAATGATACATGGATAACAGAAGACATTAGGGGGGGAATTAAAAGACTCTTAGAGGTCAACAAGAACAAAGATACAAAATATCAAAATCTCTGGGATGCTATGAAAGCAGTGCTAAGAGGAAAATTTATTGCAGAGAGTGCATTTACTAAAAGAATGAAAAGTCAACAAATCAGTGACCTCACATTACAGCTCAAAGGCCTAGAAAAAGAGGAACAGATCATCACCAAAAGTAGTAGAAGACAAGAACTAATCAAAATCAGAGCTGAAATCAATGATATTGAAACAAAATAAACAATTCAAAAAATTGACAAAACAAAAAGTTGGTTCTTTGAAAAAATAAACAAAATTGAAAAACCTGTAGCCTCGCTAATGAAGAGAAGCCGAGAGAAACTCCAAATTACTATAATTCATGATGGAAATCGAAATATTACAACAGATACAATTGAAATTCTAAACATAATAAGAAGTTACTTTGATAATTTATACTTCAACAGAATAGAAAACCTCGAAGACATCCACAGGTTCCTAGAGGAAGATGAGCCACCAATCTGAATCTGGAGGACATACACAACTTAAATAGATCAATTTCAAGCAATGAAATAGAAGAAGTCATCAAAAGCCTACCAACGAAGAAAAGTCCAGGACCGGATGGATTCACAGTCGAGTTTTACAAGACCTTCAAAGAAGAGCTCATTTCAATACTCCTCAAAGTTGTTCATGAAATAGAGGAGGAGGGAACCTTCCAAACTCATTCTATGTAGCTAATATCACCCTGATACCAAAACTAGAGAAGGACACTTCGAGGAAAGAAAATTTCAGACCCATATCCCTAATGAACATGGATGCAAAAATTTTTAACAAAACTTCAGTGAATCACATACAAAAGCATATTTAAAAAATACTGCACCATGATCAAGTGGGCTTCATCCCGGGGATGCAAGGTTGGTTAAACATCCAGAAATCAAAAAATATAATTCACTACATCAACAGACTTAAAGTCAAGAACCACATGATTATTTCAATAGATGCAGAGAAAGCATTTGATAAAATACAGCACCCCTTCATGCTCAAAACACCAGAAAAAATAGGGATAGTGGGGACATTCCTTAACATTGTAAAGGCCATTTATGCCAAGCCCACAGCTAACATCATTCTAAATGGAGAAAAATTGAAAGCATTCCCCCTGAGACCTGGAACAAGGCAGGGATGCCCTCTTTCTCCACTACTATTCAACATTGTTCTTGAAACTCTAGCCAGAGCAATTAGACAGACCAAAGAAATTAGAGGAATACGAATAGGAAAAGAAGAGCTCAACCCTATTTGCTGATGACAAGATTCTCTATTTAGAAGATCCTAAGAATTCCACCAGAAAACTTCTGGAATTCATAAATGAATCCAGTAAAGTAGCAGGGTATAAAATTAATGCTCATAAATCCAAAGAATTTTTATTAGTAAGTGATGCATCCTCTGAGAAAGAAATTAGGAAAACTAACACATTCACATTAACCTCAAAAAAATACTTGGGAATCAATCTAACAAAAGAAGTTAGAGACATCTACAATTAGAACTACAGAACACTAAAGAAATAAGTTAAAAAGAACCTGAGAAGATGGAAATAACTCCCATGTTCTTGGAAAGGCAGAATTAATATTGTCAAAATGGCTATACTTCCAAAAGCGCTATACAAATTCAATGCAATTCCAATTAATATCTCAATGACAGACCTCATAGAAATAGAGCAAGCAATCATGAAATTCATTTGGAGGTATAAAAGACCCAAAATACCTAAAGCAATCCTTAGCAAGAAGAGCTAAGCAGGAGGTATCACAATACCAGATGTTCAACTATACTACAGAGCAATAGTAACAAAAACAGCATGGTTTTGGCACCAAAATAGACAGGTAGATCAATGGTACAGAATAGAGGACACAGAGACAAACCCACATAAATACAGGTATCTCATACTTGACAAAGGAGCCAAAAACATACAATGGAGAAAACATAGCCTCTTCAACAAATGGTGCTGGGAAAACTGGAAATCCATGTGCAGCAAAATGAAACTAAAACCATATCTCTCACCCTGTACAAAACTCAACTCAAAATGGATCAAGGACCTAGAAATTAGACCAGAAACCATGCATCTAATAGAAGAGAAAATAGGTCCAGATCTTCATCACGTTGGCCTAGGACCAGATTTCCTTAACATGACTCCCAAAGTGCAAGAAATAAATGCAGGAATGAATGATTGGGATAGAGTCAAACTATAAAGCTTTTCTCAGCAAAGGAAACAATCAGCAATGTCAAGAGAGAGCCTTCAGATTGGGAGAAAATCTTTGCTACACACACTTCAGAGAGAGTACTAATCTCCAGAATCTACAAAGTGCTCAAAAATCTTTACACCAAGAATACTAATAACCCAATCAACAAATGGGCCAAGGAAATGAACAGACACTTTACAGAGGAAGATCTACAAGAAATCAACAGATTTATGAAAAAATGTTCAACATCCCTTGTTATAAGATAAATGCAAATCAAAACTACCTTAAGATTTCATCTTACCCCAATTAGAATGTCTCTTATTAAGAATACAGGCAACAACAGGTGTTGGTGAGGATGTGGGGAAAAGGGTACACACATCCATTGCTGGTGGAAGTGCAAGTTGGTGCAGCCACTCTGGAAAGCAGTGTGGAGGTTCCTTAGAAAACTTGGAATGGATCCACCATTTGACCCAGCTATCCCACTCCCTGGCCTATACCCAAAGGACTTAAAATCAGATTACTACAGTGATGCAGCCACATCAATGTTCATAGCTGCTCAATTTACAATAGCTACATTTTGGATCCAACCTAGATTCCTTCAATAAATGAATGGATAAAGAAACTGTGGTATATACACACAATGTAATATTACTCAGCCATAAACAAGAATAAAATTATGGCATTTTTAGGTAAATGGATGATGTTGGAGACTATTATGCTAAGTGAGATTAGCCAATCCTAAAAATCCAAAGGCCGAATGGTCTCTCTAATAAGTGAATGGTGATGCATAATGTGGGGTGGAATGATGGCAAGAACGGAGAAAGGATAGAGAGCATAGAGCAACAGGAGGGGTTGGGTTGAGGTTGGGGTTAAGTATAATAACAGTATGTGTGACAGACATCATTGCCCTCTGTGCATGTATGAATGCACAGATGGGGTGACTCTACTTTGTGTACAACCAGAAAAACAATTACTGTACTCCATTTGTGTTCAATGAATCAAAAAATTAAATTAAAAAAAGACCAGTAATTTTCCAGGTACTGCTTTCATTTACTGTTTTGACCTAATTTTAAAATCTAGATTTATTTAGTTACCATACTTGAGCTACTTAAGACAATGCTCACATAGCTATAAAGCCTGAGCTGCCCAGACTGGAATTTAACTGAATCCATACCAAGAACTTCTCTTGCTTCTTTCCAAAGATCACAAATTCAATTTGGAACTTCAGGGTATCATCGTCAATTTACTGTTGTCACAGTTTTATTTTGTTTTGTTTTGTTTCAGGCATTGGATTAAGGGGTGCATAACCACTGAGCCACATCCACAGCACTTTTTATACTATATTTAGAGACAGGGTCGTGCTAAGTTTGCTTATGGCTTCACTAAGTTTCTGAGGTTGGCTTTGAACTGGTGATCATCCTACATTTTACAGGTACTAGGATTACAGATGTGTACCTATAATAATCATCTGGCTTATTTGGCACAGTTTGCTGAATTGTTTTCAAATGATTTGAAAAGTATATTTTCATACTTTAAGAGAATTTTCACTTTTATTTGTACTTTCAGAGAAAGTTTTTCCCTGCAATTGCCTATAAGTTCATTGAAACTTTTTATTATGATTACATCCACAAGATAAAAGTCACCATTAATCCATGTTTGAAAGTGCAGGTCAATGGCATCAAGCACATTTGCAATCGTGTGCATGTGTAATCTCCCCCATCCCCAGCAATTTTTATCCTGCCTAATGTATTTCTGTATTCATCAAAGAAGAATTTCCCATTGAAATGCTACCTCAGCTTCTGGAAAATGTCATACTATATTTCTTCTCTATATATTGTGCTACGCTGAGCTGGATTAAAACAATGTTGAGAAATTTGTGAATGATATTTCACTGGACATAATACCTTCAAAATTCCCCTGAGGTTATCTCTGCCTTATAATCTCCTTCCTATTGAATGGTGATTGGTATTTCATGATATATCCCAACAACAATTTGTTTATACATTTGTATTCTTGGAGTTATCAGATTGTTCTAGTATTATCCATCATAAATAATGATAACAGGCATAATGGTGGTGTTGGAATAATAGTTTGAGGTCCTACTTTCAATTTTTGTTATATTGATAAAAGTACAATTGATAGATTATTTGGGAATTATAGATAATTAACATTTGCAATCTATTAGGCATAATAGAAGTTGCTGAAGCTATTGATTTATTAAATCTTGCTCCAATCTCTCACATATCTCTAAATATATGGACTAGATCATACAATGAAAATGAGATTCATTTCTCAGTGGTCCCTTTCACACATTAGCCAGAAACATCTTTAGTATATCTCAGAGGCATGTGGATATTTACCAGAACACGTGTCTCATTCACACGTTTCAAGGTAATAATTATTTAATCCCCATATTATCTATTCATTCAAAATAGACACTGTATACACAACACCATAAAGGAAAGTTGCAAAGCTGTACTTTGCCTCCTTAAGAGAATTAATCCACCATTCAATGACAAAACTTTTACTGTCCTTCGCCAATAACCATTTGAAAATTTAATACTTTGTTTTGCAGTACAGATGAAAATGAAAGGTGTGATTGTGTCATAGACATTGACCACAATCATTTGGATAGAATAACAAACAGGGCCATATGTTCACATAGTCCCTGAGAAGAAAATGCAGTCCAAACAGTACATGAGCATGAAGAAACTCATCAGGAGAAGAAGAGTCCTGGTGGCTCTGTTCTAGGGAGGCTTTTGGAGACAGCCTGGCACTTCAAAGGTGCTGGCTCTGCACAAGAGAATCACCATGTACCTACTCAAAAGCACCATGAACCTTATAAGAAAGACATCCTGAAATACAGCCAGTGTGGAAAATACATTCCTAAGGATGTAGCTCATGGGTGAAATAGTGCAGGAATCACTGAGAAATATAAGCCCATTGGAGCTCACACTGATCTTATCAGCTGCAGAGATTCAGAAGTGAGCACTGAATGACCTATAGAAGACCCATAGGAAAAGGCAATTTCACACTGTCTTGTGGGGTTTGATATTTGAACATTGCCAAAGAAGAGCTTCTGTGGCTGAGGGTGATGTCTTGGAGGACACTCAGCAGGCAGGTGGTATAAATGGAAAAGTCCCTCACCCATCTGTACAAGTAGAAAATTGATTTACACGTGATGTCATCCCAAAGACCCCTGAGATGTACAGATGTCTGTAGCCATGAACTCCAGGGTGAGCAGCATTGGTAGGTGGATTAGGGCCAAGAGAGCAATGATCAAGTCAGTGTTCTTGAGTCTGTTGTCAAAGAGGAACTTGATGATTTGGAACAGAAAAAGGATGGTGTTGGCCAATATCCCAATCCCAAATTCAGAGTGCAAGATGTTTCTTAAGGTAATAATACACTTAAGCTTTTTGTTTTTTCTCATCTTTCAGGGTAAGGAATCATGGAATACATGTCTTGGGGGAAAAGTAAGAAAAATTCATTTATCATAAATATTAATCCATCTATTTCAGATGACACTGTTGCCATGAAGAAAATTGTGGACCTGTCCCAATGTGGCATTTTCCCCTTCAAAACTCAAGTTTCCTTGACACCTTCTGGAAGCCATCTCTCCCTCTCTGTTTCCCCATCATTGTCTAATTACACCTGACTATGTCTCAAAGTACAAAACTTTTTCTGTGTATTAAAAATTACCACATGGGGGGATTCAAGATGGCGGGCTAGAGGAAGGCTGCATTCCTGCTTGCTCTCTGGATTCGTACTTGCTCAGGATTCAAGCAGCAGGAATATTGCTCTCAACAAGATTTTATATTCAAATTACATCTAAGAGGTCCCCAGTCACCGCTCTGGAACCAACTCCCCCAGGCTGGGCTCAGGCCTGGGGTTGGGCAGCAGACAGTCATTGAGCATGGGACCAGAGCAGCTGCTCCAGAATCATCATCGCCAGGACCTGATCCCGGGGACCAGCCATCCAGCGAGCACAGGACCCCAGCAGCCACTCCAGAATCAGCAACCAGGCTGGGGCCTGATCCCAGACAGCAGCTAGCAGGGAGTATGGGACCCCAGTAGACACTCCGGATTCACTGGCCAAGCTGGGGCCTGATCCCAGGCAGCTACCAGTCGAGAGTGTGGGACCCCAGCTGCTGCTCCAGAATTACCATCACCAGTCTTGCTTGGATCTGGGCTCAGGCACCAGCCATCCAGTGAGTGTGGGAACCCAGCAGTCGCTACAGAACCAACACCAGCAGGCCAGGCTCAGGCCTGAGCTTGGGCCTAACACCGGGCAGCAGCTATCTGGGAGTATGGGACCCTAATAGACACTCCAGAATCACTGGCCAGGCTGGGGCCTGATCCCAGGCAGCTACCAGCCAGGAGCGTGGGACCCCAGCTGCCATTCCAAAATCACCATCACCGGGCCAGGTTCAGGCCAGTCCACCGGGCAACCCTAGCTGTGAACGTATACCCCCCAAATCATCTGGCTGCCATATCCAGCTCCAAGCCCAGGCCTGCACCCTGTACCTGGTCTACTCTCAGGCTGGTACCCACGCTATTGCTGACCATCTAACAACAACAGGTTACCTTTGCCCACATTGATTATCCCTGACATGGAGGCAAGGGACAGAACCCTTCTTGGGACATGGCATTACCAAGTTCCTTACAGGCATCAGACTACTGAACAATGGGAGGTTTGAATAGTACAATATAATTTTACTGCAGAACTTTCTTTCTCTTTTTCTTTTGTCTAAATAGTAATATCACGATTATTCCTAATATACTTACAACATTCCCACTTCTTTCTTGTTAATATCCTTATCATTCTATCACCCTCTAATATAGCAGTGTCCTTGGAGACTCATTCTCTTTTTTCGTGCTAAAAACTTATTTCCTTTAATTTCGCTCTCACTATTCCTTCAACACAGTAAACTCTAGACTCACTTCCTATCTCATTAACATTATATTCTAAACCCCTCAGCATCTTCTTTTCCTGTTTTTTGAAAATGTGGTCCTTATTGCAAACCTATCAATTATGTAGTAGATAATTTGAACTCATTTCTGTATATTATAATGCAGTTATTATCTAAATAGGTTCTATATGGTTGAAGGACACATATTTTTTATATGGCATACTGCTAATAATAATCTCTTCAAGGTGAGGTATTGGAAATTTGCAGGGACACTATAAGTCTTTACAGGAAAACTGCAATCCCTCTGATTCGCAATTCTAGAGGGGAAGATACACAAGCAAAATGAGAAAACATGGTAAGAAAGTGTCCCAAATAAATCTAGATGATACATCAAGAGAACCCAAAGACAGCATGGTAGAAGAAATGTCAGAAAGGGAGTTCAGAAGGTTCGTAATTAAAATGAACTGAGAAGAGAATGATGTGATGAGAGAGCAAATGCAGGCTATGAATAATCAGCAAATAGAGCAATTGCAGGAAGCAAAAAATCATTTCAATAAAGAGATAGAAGTTCTGAAAACAAAACAAACAGAAATCCTTGAAGGAAACAAGGAAATGAAGGAAACAATAAGCCAAGTTGAAAACTCAATAGAAAGCATAATTAACAGAATATATCACTTGGAAGACAGAACCTCAGACAACGAAGACAAAATATTTAATATTGAGAAAAAAGTTGAACAAACAGAGAAGATGGTAAGGAATCATGAACAAAACTTCGAAGAAATATGGGACATCATGAAAAGACCAAATTTAAGAGTTATTGGGATTGAGGAAGGCACAGAGATACAAATCAAGGGTATGAATAATCTGTTCAATGAAAAATATCAGAAAATTTCCCAAATATAGCAAAAGAGATGGAAAATCAATTACAAGAGGCTTACAGGGCACCAAATCCACAGAATTACAACAGATCCACACCAAGACACATTATAATGAAAATACCTAACATACAAAATAAAGATAGAATTTTAAAGGCTGCAAGAGAAAAGCATCAGATTACCTACAGGGGGAAACCAATATGGATATCAGCAGATTTCTCAGCCCAGACCCTAAAAGCAAGAAGGGCCTAGAACAACATATTTCAAGCTCTGAAAGAAAATGGATGCCAACCAAGAATCTTATACCCAGCAAAACTTACCTTCAGATTTGATGATGAAATAAAATCCTTCCATAATAAACAAAAGCTTAAAGAATTCAAAAGAGAAAGCCTGCCCTACAGAACATTGTCAGTAAAATATTCCAAGAAGAAGAAATGAAAAACAACAATGTCGGTCAACAAGGGGACGAATTACCCTAAGAAATAGCCAATCAAAGGAAAAACCAAGTTAAGTTAAATGCTCCAAAAAAGCTAAAATGACAGGAAATACAAGTCATATCTCAATAATAACCCTGAATGTTAATGGCCTAAACTTATCAATCAACAGACGTCGACTGGCAGATTGGATTACAAAGAAATACCCAACAATATGCTGCCTTCAAGAGACTCATCTCATAGAAAAACATGCCACAGATTAAAGGTGAAAGGTTGGGAAAAAAAAATACCATGCACATGGACTGAGTAAAAAAGCTGGGGTTTCCATTCTCATTTCAGATAAAGCAGACTTCAAGCCAAAGTTAGTCAGAAGGAAAAGAAGGACATTTCATACTGCTTAAAGGAAGTCTAAGTCAGCAAGACATAACAATCATAAATATTTATACACCAAACAATGGTGCATCCATGTACATCAATCAGATCCTTCTCAATTTCAGGAATCAAATAGATCAAAACACAATAATACTGGGGGACTTTAACACTCCTCTCTCACCATTGGATAGATCTTCCAAGCAAAAATTGAGCAAAGAAACCATAGGACTCAATGACACAATCGCTAATTTAGACTTAACAGACATATATAGAATACTCCATACATCAAAAAATGAATACACTTTCTTCCCAGCAGCTCATGGATCCTTCTCTAAAATAGACAATATGTTATGTCACAAAGCTATTAATAGCAAATACAAAAACATAGAGATACTACCTTGTATTCTATCAGATCATAATAGAATTAAATTAGATATCAATGATAAAATTAAAAACAGAAACTACTCCAACATCTGGAGATTAAATAATATGCTATTCAATGATGCATGGATAACAGAAGATATTAGGGGGAAATAAAAAACTTCTTAGAGGTCAATGAGAACAAAGATAAAACATATCAAAATCTCTGGGATACTATGAAAGCAGTGCTAAGAGAAACATTCATTGCATGGAGGGCATTCAATAAAAGAATGAAAAGTCAACAAATCAATGACTTCACATTACTGCTCAAAGCCCTAGAAAAACAGGAACAGAATCATCACCAAAGCTAGTAGAAGACAGGAAATAATTAAAATCAGAGTGGAAATCAATGAAATTGAAACAAAGGAACAATTCAAACAGTTGACAAAACAAGAAGTTGGTTCTTTGAAAAAATAAAAAAAATGATAAAACCTTAGCCACACGTAGAAGAGGAGAAGAGAGAAAATGCAAATTACAAAAATTTGTGATGGAAATGGAAATATTACAACAGACACTACTGAAATACAAAACATAATTAGAAGCTATTTTGAAAATTTGTAGTACAACAAAATGGAAGACCTGGAAGACATCAGCAGGTTCCTAGAGGCATATGAGCCACCCAAACTGAATCTGGAGGACACACACAAATTAAATATATCAATTTCAAGCAATGAAATAGAAGAAGTCATCAAAAGCCTACCAACAAAAAAAAGTCCAGGACCGGATGGATTCACAGCTGAGTTCTACAAGACCTTCAAAAAAGAGCTCATTCCAATACTCCTCAAAGTATTACATGAAACATAGGAGGGAACCCTTCCAAACTCATTCTATGAATCTAATATCACCCTGATACCAAAACTAAGAAGGAAGCATCGATGAAAGAAAATTTCAGGCCAATAT
>JAJEJO010040964.1:4723-17005 GCA_020662805.1 Glaucomys volans | reverse complement strand
AAAAAAAAAAAAAAAAAAAAAAGTGCCCCTGGATTCAATCCCCAGTACAACAAAAACTAACAACACAACAACAGAAACTCCCCAAAATTTCTCTTTAATCTAGAGAAACATTTAGTGTCCTTAAAAGTATGTACATAATAGAATAGACAGTATGATAGCTTTTATTTTTTTAAAGCACCCAAACTGCACGTGGTTAAAAAAAAAAAGAAACTCTGCATTGAAAACATTTTCTAAGGAAGGAAATTACACACACACACACACACACACACACACACACACAAGACCTTCAGGGGTAGAACTATGGCTCTTATTTCTTATTTCCTTTTTAAAAATATAAACCATATTTATTATTTGTATAATAAAACAAAAAATAGAAAGAAACCTAAGAATCCTGGTTTTGTCTAGAGGCAGAACTTTGGCTGTTCTGGAAGAAGTCAGCTTTGAGGAGCTGGTGTGGCAGGCTCTGCTTTCTGGCTTCCTTCCTGTGCTATGTGGGGGGTCCTCTCTTCTTGCTCAAGAGGAAGCCCAACCACTGAGGTTTCAGCATCAGCCCAGCTGCCTCATGAGAGGCCTTGTGAGGAGGGAGCTATCCCGGGCACTGTGCAGTTGCCAGTGGATGTCACACAGTTCTGCTGATTGCCAATCACAGGATGCAGACCACTATGCTAGGCTATGTTGGTGGCAAAAGACCACATGCAGGACCCTGCCCATGAGGTCCTCCCTGTGTGAGGAGGCAGCCAGAATATATGCACAGAAGCAGGCCTGTCCCTAACATTACCAGGCCAGGATGAAAGTATCAGTGGATGGAGGCTCACATATCACATTTAAATATTTGAAAGTTATAACTCAAGCCAATAAACTGTTGACTAAAATATTATCTACTTTCCTCTTTCAATAAATACAATTTCACAACGACCTGGGAAATCCAGGTTTGAATGTAGAACTCTGAGTCCTTGGAGTTCTGTGTTGGATATGACTGCGGCAGGCAGCTTCTAAGATGAGCCCTAGCGATTCACACCTCCTGATATTTACATCCTGTGTGATCCCTTCTCTTGAGGGTAGGCAGGACCCATGAATTGCTTCTAACCAGTGAATGTGGCAAAGGTAATGGAATGTCATTTCCCTGATTAGGTTACATAAGATAGTGATTCCTTTCTTTTAGCAGACTCTCTCCCTTCTTGACTTCCACGAGAAAAATGCCAGCCGGGTGCAGTGGCGCACGCCTGTAATCCAAGCGACTTGGGAGGCTGAGTCAGGAGGATCGCAAGTTCAAAGCCAGCCTCAGCAACTTAGCGAGGCCCTAAGCAACTCAGTGAGACCCTGTCTCTAAAGAAAATACAAAATATGGCTGGGGATGTGTCTCAGTGGCCGAGAGTCCCTGAGTTCAATCCCTGGTTCCAAAAAAAAAAAAAATGCCATATTGGAGATACCTGTGTTACATGTCAATGAGAGCAGCCAATAGCCAGCAAGAAACTGAGACTCTCAGTTGAACAGCCCTCAAGGAACTGAAATTTTGCTAACAGTTATATGACCTTGGAGGCAGATCCTTCCCCAGTTGAGCCTTCAGATGAGATTGCAGTCCTGGAAAACACCTTGTGATAGACTATGAAACAGATCACTAAGCCCTTGCCCAGATTCCTAACTCACAGAAACTGTGAGATCACAAATGTGTAGCATTTTAAGCCATAAGTTCATAGTAATTTGTTACAGAACAATAGATAACTGCTGAAATGGCATTGCTGGAGAGTAGCCTTCAGCTCTGGCCCCTAATTAGTGGCCTGCTCATATTCTTTTGTTACCCGCTCTTCCTCCTGAACCTGGAGGCCTTCATGTTCCTCTCTGTAGACACCCCAGCTCTCCTGTTAGTGTTGCCCAGCCCACTCCGCACTCCTGCACGCAGGTCTGGAAGGCACCCATGATCAATTAGTGCTACCAGGAGAGCAGTGCTGCCTTGGGGAAAATGGGCCAGGGACCAATCCTACACAAGTCATAGCAATGGCTCACGGCCATTTGTGCAGGGAATTCTGGGGTCCCAGGCACACACAGCATTCTAGAAGAGGGGATTCAGGTCCTTGCCCTCCCAACCTGCACAGACTGTCCACCCACTGAAAAGTGTATGGCTAGAGATGGGGCAGACCAAGGCCCAGAGTCCCTCTCTCCCAGGGCCAGTGTCCCTCACACATGCAATTCTGGCCTCAGAGGATTGAGTGTGCACCAGAGACTGCAGTCTTGGCACACCTGGAGTGTGTTGGGAGTGTGTTGGATTGGGCCAGAGGGCTTCCTGGGCAGGTGAGCAAGCAGAGTACACGTGAGGGAATGTTCAAAGGGAACTGTGCGTTCGGTGGGTCATAAATGTGGGAGGGCTTGGTGAAGCAGTCAGAGCCTTGTCATGTACTTCCAACAGTGTCCTTGAGGGGAGTGAGGAGCTGGTGCTGGGGGTCATCAGCTCAGATCCCGCCTCCAGTGTGCTGGTTCTGTGACTCTAATAGAGTTATCTAAACTCTTAAGTCTCGGCTTTCTCATCTGTAGAATCTGGATTAATACCTGTCCCATAGGTTTGGGGAGAGGATTGGTACATGAAAAATGCCTGGTAAGTTCTTAATGAATTTTAGTCATTATTAAGGAAACTGGGGGTTAGGACAGCTGAAGGGTGACCTTTCTGTTCTCCTGCTACTTACCTTATCTCATGGGTCACAGGGAGCAGTGGGGAAGGGGTCCTTGAGTTGCTAGGATGCTCATTTGCTCCACACACTATGGAAATTAACCGAGCAAGGTCATAATTCACACCACCCTTCCTCAAACTCCCCGGGAGAGCCTGGTGGTGTGGTAGGAGGTGCGGGGTGCTGGCCAAGGCAGACCCGGTGCTATGTGCCTGTGCTAAGGAGGGAGTGCCATTGGGGAGGCACCTCCATCCCAGTCTCTGTTGCCTCATCTGGGAAACGAAGGGATTGCCAGTGGCCCTGTGAGGTGGACCAGAGGCCGCAGCCTCGGCATAGCTATGGGGTGTTTAAGAGTGCAAATTCTGCACACCTCCTGAGTCAGAGCTCGGGGACCAGGCTTGAGAACTGCCATTCCTAACATGCTCTCTAGGTGGTGTTTTCGCTTGCTGTAGTTGAGCACCACTGAGATTGCTGGCCCCAACCAGAGCAGCACCACTTTAATAGGCCCCTGTAGAGTTCTGATGGAGCCATGTCACCCCCATCCCATCCTTTAGTGTTTAGAAACTGCTGGGCTGGGGGAGGGGAGCAGAGCCTGCTTTCTAACTTGTGGGTTCCATTGCAAAATGAAAATGCAGGGCCCACATTCAAAAGGCAGGAGAAAAGCTTTTCCTTTCTTCTCTGGTCTCCCTCTAGACCTGTCACAAGTTCTTTAATTTGCTACTTAATATCATTCCTATTGGAGGCACAAGGATGTGGGCAAGGGGAATACAGAACCTGGCAGGCTCTGGCACCTTCCCTGTGTCTGCACCAAGGTCCTGCCTGGGACACTGCATCTCCCAGGGAGACCTCTGAGCTCCAACTGGAGCAAAAACAGTTGCCATGGGACAAGGCAGGGTGGCTGGCACACGCAGGTCCTCAGGTGATTAATGACTGCATTTCCTCCTTCCGTGGCCTCAGCCTGCGCCTGAGCTCTGGTGGATGCAGCCCTACATTTTTGTGTAATCTCTTTTGACAACTGGAGGGGGGGGGGCAAACCCACAAGACTAACCCAATTACAGTGACAGGGAGTTCTGGCTGCTCCCTGTTGACAAGGTGAACACAAAGGCATCCTGGTTCAGGGATATAGTGCTTCAGGACCAGCAGCTGCAGGCACAGAAAGTACTTTCCTGCTGCAGCATCCTGGGTATTTTTGCTTCATGACAAACGGTGGCTGTCACTCCTGGGCTGTGTCAGTTAGGATGTCATGAAGAGAGCCAGATGGATTGGGCTCCCAACCATCCCTTAGCTGGGCCTGTGATACTTCAGCCCAGGAAGAGATGTGCAGTGTTAGGAGCCTGGGAAGGCTTCTCTAGCCCCAGTGACAGCATGAGAAAGCTGGGGTCTCTGATTATTTTGCTGTAGAGCACTTGGACTCCCTGGGCCTCAGGATTCTCTTCTATAACATGAGTACTAAATTGGATTATTGCTCAGCTACTCTGCTCCCTATTTAATACTCCATGTGGCTAAGGATTTAAAAGCCAGGACTGGACTGTTAATTTTATAGGAAGGGCAGTAAGAACCTGGGGCAGAGGATACATAACTAAAAGGTGAGTTGGGATTACATTGTGAAAGGCTGAAACGCCCAGTTAGAGTTCAAGGTTCTTTCCAGGTAGCGGGGAGCCATGGAAAGCATCTAAAGAGAGGGTTTGTGTTCAGAGCTGAACCTTAGAAAGATGAAGGAAGCCATTCTCAGAAGAACTGAGGATGGAATAGGAACTAGTTAAGTGGCTACATGCACAGCCTTTGCCCTTACTGGGCAGTAGCAGGCTGTCCTCCTAAGGGGCTGCTCTAACTCCGCACCCAGGTGCAGGCGGAGAAAATTCTAGTTTCCTCATCACCATCACTTGACATTATCAGACCTCTACATTTTTGCCAACCAGATGGGTAGAAACTGGCATTTTGTTGTCATTTTAGCTTGTGTTTCCCTGATTAGTAGTGCAGCTGAACATATTTTTGTATGTTTGTTGGATAGTTTTTTTTCTCTTCTGAGTTTCCTGTTTATTCTCCTGTCCAATTTTTCTTTATTTATTTAGGTGCTGGGGATGGAACCCAGGGCCTAACACATGCTAGACAAGTGTTCTACCACTGAGCTATATCCCTAACCCCTTGTTCTTTTTCTTTCTTTTTTAATTATCCTATAGATTCTGGACATTCACCTCTTATGCTTATAGGCAATGCAAATGTTTTCCCCCCAGTTTATACTTTGTCTTTTAACTTTGATTACTGTGCTGATTTTATAAAAGTAATCACAGACTACTGGAATATAGTTTGTCAACATTTTAATTTATGGGTTTTTTTTTTTTTTTTGGTGGTATCTTAAAAAAAAAATCTCTACTCTCAAATCATAAAGCTATTTTCTATATTTTCCAAAAGTTTTAATGGTTTCTTTTTAAGTCTTAGATCCACATTGAATTTATTTTTGTGTCTGGCATAAGGATCCAATTTTATCTTTCTCTACATGGGTACCCGATTGTCCCAGCAACGTGTATTGAGCTGTCCATGGCTCAGCTCTGTTGCCCAGGGCCAAGACAAGGGCGAGGCAAGCATGGCACCAGCTGTCAGGGTTGTGCAAGTTCATGGCTGGCAGCTGGGAGTGAACACCTTCTTAAATTTTGCCTCATCCTATCCCAGCCCTGCTTTTGTTCTTTCCTTCTGGGAAGGCTCCTCTTGCCGCAAACAGGCCCCAACACACAGGAGACTTTGGGTCTCCTGCCCAGGAATGTGGGTTCTCTATACAGAGAAGGAGGAAAATGAGCCCTGGAATCTCCCACCAGCACTGGTAATGGAAGCAGAGGTGGGGTGACCAGAGTGAGGCCTCTGAGAATGGAAAGACTGGGACCTTGTGTCTCAGAGGTACTGTTGGAAGATTTATGGTTTTCTGAGGCTCCGGGGGGCAGAAGACTGGTGCACATAGGGCCTCCCCGCTCCATGGTCATGAGTGGAGTCTGTAGGCTCTGGGACTTGTGGGTTTTGTCCCCTGCCTTCCCCATAGAATGTGGGAAGTGCTTGGGGGCACCCCAGAAAGTTTCAGCTACTCACAGATATGGAATGAGATAACAGAAGTAGAAAATTTTTTTTCTTTTAATTTTCTTTTAATAGCATCTGTAAAACTACCCTCCACCCCCAGGCAACAGTAGCTAACCTCCCTCTTTTAACCCTTAGGGACTGGCCTCAGGCTTTGGAGCCTTGGGGAGCTCTGGAGAGTGACTAGATATTTAATTACATTGTTTTTTCATTGTGTTTTAGGGTGTTACCTATCATTCTGGTAAGTAACTGAGTTTGGTATTATTGATGTGAACAGAGCATATCCTTTTGAATTCATATATTTGAGCAAAAAAGCTTGCCTTGTGTATGTAAAAATCGCTTTATACATGCATTTGGATGAAGAAAATTAGATTGAGAGTCACCAACAAGTCAGTGGTAATAGAATTTCAGGTGATTTTTTTGTCTTATATTTTTTAAGTTGCTTGCACTTTTTACAATGAGCATACATTATTTATATGAGCAGAAAACACTGTTTTTGCTAAGGAGAAAGGTATACATGTTTAAAGGAACTTATTAAGTGAATAATACAAGGAGAAATTTGTCAGCATGTTGACTGAAGTTAGGAACCTGAACTCAAGAATGGTGGTTAGCCAACTTTTGGGGAAGGGGCCTGAGCAGAAGTCAAGGAGGGGTTATGAAGGGCAGGGAGGGCCAGCTGAACCCCAACCAACCCCAGGGAAGCTTGAGGACTGGCTTCCTGTCCTAGGAAGTTCTGGCAGCCACCCAGAGGCTGGGCTTTGTCTGTTCAATGTTATGCAAAGGATTCTATTTCAAAGTCTCAGTTCCAGCTTTTTAATCAAGTAACCTACTATTTGGTGAGCTCAGGGTTGAGTTTCTCTTGTGCATTAGCCTGATTTGCACTTAGACACCCCAGGTTGGGTGGAGAAGAGGGAACTGGGGTTGTAGCTCAGTGATAGAGCACTTGCAAAGCATGTGCAAGGCCCTGGGTTTAGTCCCCAACACTGCAGCAAAGTAAGAGGGAAGCTTGCCAGGTCTAGATGTCTCTGACTTGGAAGCTCTGTGAGAGGTCTGCTGTTCCTGAACTGTACCCCACCCTGCTGGGCTGTCTCTTCCATTCCCAGAGACCTGCAGCTCATAGTGCTGACCCCTTCTCAGGAAAGGCACCATTTGATGGGCACCTAAGGGCAAAGAATTCCTGATGTGTAGTCTTAGGAATCCTGGGCTCACTGGACCCTTTTTCAGATCACACTCAAAGTTACTATTTAAACTTTAATGGAGCCAACACAGTCCAAACACAACAGGGAGTAGACAGTCCCTTGCTTTCCTTTGGGACTTTTCCTGGCTTCGCACTCTGAGCCCTGTTTTGGATGTTGGATGTGGGATGTGAGTAGGCTTGGTTACAGTAGTCTTAGTAGTCTGAGAGTCATGAGACAATACAGATCCAGTAGCTGCCACTCACTGGCACTGTGGGAGGATAAGACATCTGTGGTCCCCACCCTCCTGGAAGTGGCATTGTGTGGGGAAGGCAGGTGTGAACAGGGTTTGGCAGAAGGGTGGGGTGGGGGCTGCTGCAGCCCACAGCAACCAGCTTTGGGGGCAGGGGCAGGGAAGTTATCCTGAGCAGGAGACATTTGACTGAGACATAAAGAGTTTGCCAGATGAAAAGAGATGGGGAGGGGCAGTCCTGTGGGGAGTTGTAAACAGAAACCTTGAGGCTGAAGGAACTCTATTCAGCTGAGATGTCCCTGGTGGTGGTGGTGGGGGGTGCTAAACAAGGGAATCCTGGGTGGGCACATAGACCAGATTCTGTAGGACTTCCTAGGACGGGTCTTTGTTCTTCAGGGACTTTTGGCAAGAATGTCGTGTGTGTGTGTGTGTGTGTGTGTGTGTGTGTGTAGGGGGTGCTCCAGGGATGCGGCTAAACATCCTGCAAAGTACAGAATAGCCCCTGCCAATGAAGAATGATTCCAATGAAGAATTCAATAGCATGGAGACTGGGAAACCTTTTAGAGCCACACTAAGGGTTTTGTTCCTTATTCTGAAGCCCAGGGGGAGTCATGAAGGGGTTTTACCTAAGAGAGTGGTGTGATCAGATTAATGCTTTAAAATGATTGGTCCAGCTGCTCTGAGGAAATTTTGAGACCTGACTCGTTGGGTAGTTTTTGAGACCCCACTGCTCTTAGCAGTCCAGCTGGGGACTTTCCAGTCTCTACTATACCCTGAGGTTCACTTTTTGGGGCACTTTCTGGTCATCTGGGTCTCTATCAGGACAGGGACACCACCAACTTAGATAATTTCTAAGAGCTACACAGGATAGGGGCTTTCCCCAGAGCCACCAGAGCCATAGCACTGGGGCCTGCCAAAATATTTCAGGCCTCTGTGGTAGGCAGCAAAATGACCCACAGGGCTGTCCATGTCCTAATTACTCATGTGGCAAAGGGATTTTTCAGATGTGATTAGTTAAGGATCTTGAGAAGTGAGAAGATTACCTTGGATTATGTGGGTGAACCCATTGGAATCCAAAGTCTTCTTAAAGAGGAAGACAGGAGGCTCAGATCAGGGGAAATGTAATGACAGAAACAGGACAGAGAGACAGATATGAAGATGGCGTGACGTTGGCTTTGAAGATGAAGGAAGGGACCAGAACTATAAGATGATAAAGCTTTGTGCCACTAACTTTTTGGTAATTTGCTGTACAGTTACAAGAAATGAATGCAAACTGGAAAAAGTATTTTGTTTCAATTAACTGACATAAAAGAGGAAAACTTCAAACTGGAAATTAACATGTTATCTATTTTAAAATTTATCATACTTCATAAGTATAAAAGGTATAAAGACTAATACAATGGCAACTAGTTATTATCTCCAAACTCAAGAAATAAAGCATTTCTAATATAGTTCAAGCCCCTTGCAGACTCAACCCTGGTTTCATTCCCCTCTCTTCTTTGTAGAACCAATCAGTATCCTAATTTTGGTATTTTTTTTATTCCCATGCTTTTTTTGGCGGGGGGCGGGGAGGTAGTGGTACTAGGTGTTGAACCCATGGTGCTTTACCATGAACTATATCCCCAGTACATCTCCACTTTTATTTTTTCTTTGGAGACTGGATCTTGCTAAGTTACGCAGGCTGTCCTTGAATTTGCAATCTTCTTGCCTCAGCCTCCTAAATTACTGGGATTATAGGCATGTACCGCCACACCTGGCTCCCTTTCATTTTTATGCATGCACCCCAACAATACATCACACAGATGCTCTTTGACTTACAATGGGGTGACATCTCAACAAATCCATGGTAAGTTGAAAATACTGGTTGGAAATGCATTTAATACACCTGCCCTACTGAATAGCATACCTTAGCCTTCCTTAATTATCTTAAATATGCTCAGAACATTTACCTTAGACTACGGTTGGGCAAAACCATCTAGCACAAAGCCTATTTGATAAGAAACTGTTGAATATTTCATGTAACTTATTGAAAAGCCTGTGTCCAAAAAATACTGGCTACACAGTTCACCCTTGAATCTCTGCTGCTCACACTTGGGATTGAATGGTTGACAGGGAACTGTGCCTCACTGCCACTGCCTGTCATCTTGAGGGGATGTGGTGACGCTTATCACTGACCTGGGGAAATATTCATATTCAAAATTCAAAGCATGGTTTCTACCAAATGCATACTGCTTTTGTACCATTGTAAAGTCAAAAAATTTTAAGTTGGGACTGTCTGTACTGCTTTGCATGCTCTCTTACATATCTGGCGACACGGTGTGTTCTTGTACAGGTTGCTTTTTGCACCTAACATCGTGGAGTTTTTCTGTACTGAAAATTGAACTCAGGGGGCTCTTTATCACTAAACTACACCCCCAGACCTTTTTAATTTTTAATTTTGGTGAGACAGGGTCTCACTAAATTGTTGAGGCTGGCCTTGAACTTGTGATCCTTCTGCCTTAACCTCCCAAGTTGTTGGGATTATAGGCGTGCGCCACCATGTGCAGTGTCTAGTGTGTTTTGAGATTCATTCTTATTGATGCCTGTGGACTCTGTATTACCCCGTTGTATGAATATGTCATACTTTATTCTGCTGATAAACATTGAGTTTGCAATCAGTCTGGGGATATTACAAATAATTTGGACATGAGTGGTTTTTGTACCTGTCTCATGAATTTCTGCAAGGGTTTCTCTAGGGTTCATTCTCAGGAGTGGAACTTCTGAACCCTTGGATAAACAGTTTCTCCAGAGAGTCCAAACCACTCTTCAGAGAGGATGGGTCGATCTAAACTCAACTGGTGATTTGAAGAACACTTGGTGGTATTGTTAGACTGTTGGATTTTTGCCAATATGATGGGTGTGAAATGACACTTCGTTGTAATTTTAACTTTTATTTTCTGGATTATTACGGCAGTGAGCGTTTGAAAAGGTATTAATTGGTTGTTTCCATTCCTTCCTCTGTGAATTGCACAGTCATCTCTTTGCCTCTTTTTCTGTGGGATTGGTTGTCCATTTCTTATTGGCTTTTAGAAGTTCTTTGTGTTATTTTGGATACCGCTTCTTTGCTGCTGTGTTGTCAGTGTCTTGTCCTATTTTGCGATTTGTCTCGTTATGAATATGTGGTGTCTTTTGATAAGATTCAATCCCAAGGCAGCATTAGGCAGAGATGTGGTTCCGTCATGTTTCAAGGCGTGGTTCCTGAGGGTATCTAAGGAATGATTTTCAAAGGTGAGGAATATCTTCTGGACAGGTTCAGTTTGGTTAATAATCTATTATGAAATGGTAACCACATATTTATTTAAACTAGAGGTCATAAACTCATTGCTTTCAGGAGGCCACGTGGGTAAAAAGATTAAAGTGGATGAGGTGGAGCTGGTGGCCCTTATTTGATACTGTTCAAAGCATTTAAATCCCCACAACAACCCTATATGAGGACGATATCAGTATTAATATCAATTTGTAGATAAGGAAGCCCAGGCTGAGAGACGTTATGAAACTTTCCCAAAGTCACATAAGTAGAAAGTTAATGCACCAAACCTGGCATGGTGGTGCACCCCTGTAATTCCAGTGGTTCAGGAGGCTGAGGCAGGGGGATCAGGAGTTCAAAGCCAGCCTCAGAAATTTAGTGAAGCCCTAAGCAACTTAATGAGACCCTGTCTCTAAATAAAATACAAAAAAGGGCTGAGGATGTGATTCAGTGGTTGAGTGCCCCTGAGTTCAATCTCTATGTGCTTCCAGAGCCCATCCTCTGAACCACAGTACTAAAATGCAGCTCAAGGTGTGAGAAATATTTCATATTCCTCTTTTTTTAATTCTTTTTTTATTGTTTGTTCTATTTAGTTATACATGATGGCAGAATGCATTTTGACTCCTTGTACACAAATGGAGTACAACTTTCCATTTCTCTTGTTGTACACAATGTAGAGTCACATCATTCGTGCATGATATTCCTCTAAACTCTAGTAAGAAATACAACGGTGCAGTTGAGATGATACATGACAGCTGGTACTGGGCCTTAGTGTTGGAAATCAATAGGGTACGGTGTGGACTGCGGCAAGCTGGAGAGCAAATGCCTGTCCCAGATATAGTGGTTCCTCCATTCCACCTGCCTCAAGTCAGCAGGGAATGCAGACCTACAGCTGCCAGATTGAATGATTTTTTTTTTCTCATGAGAAGCTTGAAATCCAGATGTTTGTGGGAATGGCAACTGATTTTTAAGTACTGGCAATCAAATTCAATAATTTCACAAAATTGTTCAGGCCAAATAAAATGTTTTTGTATGTCCATTTCATGACCTTTGATTGGACCAAGAAAGAATGATTTCTTTGCAGCCTAAATTGCCTTTGGGGACAATCAGTTCTTTAAGAACCATATGAAATACTACTTTTTTCTACTTGTTACTCAACTAAGGTTATTTTAGTACAAGGGTCTCCCCTTATTTGAATGCTTAGTAATATGGAGTCCCCAAAACAATCATGTATTGTATTAATCAAATTTTTTGGGCTACTTTTACTATAGGAGTTAAGGAGAAAAACTGAGCAGGAGGGAACCAGATTTGTGGGATGTTTGCCAGTAAATGTTTTCACCTAAACTCTGAATCAGAGAAGTGGTTTCTTAGTGGTTTTTTTTTTTTTTTTTTTGGTACCGGGGATTGAACCCAGGGGCACTCCACCACTGAGCCACATCCCCAGCCCCATTTTGTATTTTATTTAGAAACAGGATCTCACTGAGTTGCTTAGGGCCTCACTAAGTTGCTGAGGCTGGCTTTGAACTCATGATCCTTCTGCCTCAGCCTCCCAAGTGCTGGGATTATAGGCATGCACCACCACGCCTGGCTAGTGTTTTTTAAAAGTATCTTCAATAATTATAACTGTCTTAAGATTATAGAAGCCTAATAGATAGTGTCCTTGTGCTGCAAGGGTTAACAAAATATCTTTCTTTTCTAATAAATAGATTGATAATGTGATAAAAGTTCTCCTTTGGGGATCACCATAGTACAAATTAGTTCTTTCATTGGAGAAGTACCTTTTTCTTCCTCCTCCTCCTCTTCTTCTTCTTCTTCTTCTTCTTCTTCTTCTTCTTCTTCTTCTTC
>JAJEJO010040947.1:0-21749 GCA_020662805.1 Glaucomys volans | reverse complement strand
AAAAAAAAAAAAAAAAGCCAAAAACCACAAAGCCACAATCCCTTCTGACATTCCTTGAACAGAATGGCCAGAAGTTGTCACAGAGTCCTAGTCTATATTACCCAGGAGAGGAGGGGTTTTCCACCTCCAGAGTGCACTCACCCAGCATGGTGCACCGAATCAGCACAGTAAAAAACAAGCTTGCATTTGCAATTTTCCCCTGGCAAGCTTCGGTTTTTCCTAGGCTGCTGCTCGAAGGAAATGAAACAGATCAAAGATGTGGAAAGGTGGATGGCAGCCACTAGGTACAGACACTCTGGCTACAGGGCAAGGTGACAGCTAACAGCAGGATGGAGACAGAACAGGCCAAGCAGAAGGGGACCACCGTCTGGGATAATCTAATGTAGAGGGAATACCCTTGCACACCCTTGAACGTTCTCTGCAGGCATGGCTGTGCTGCTGCCAAGCACAGGAGCTGATGGGCGTGAGGGTACCACAGGAGAATCGTTCCTGGAAGAGTGTATAGGATGCGGTCATGTCCATGTCCTCTCCGCCCCTCATTGCCCTCCTCTTCCCAGTTCCTCCACATCCCAAACGAATCCTGTGATCATTTTTATCCCAATTAAATGAGATTATGTGAGCATCAAGCAAATAGATTTAATAAGAAATGAAATTGCAACAGGAGAGCTTAGAATCTAATGGTTGTAATGAGACAATTTCTGTGTGACCAATGAGGAAGGCTCAGTGGACCAGTGCAGGATGGGATGTTTGTACAGTTCAGAAAAATGCATTTAATAGATAAAAATATTCTCACGCTGCAAGGATAAACTTAAAACGATCTCATTATTCAATGGAATTAGGCATATCATAGATAAATATGATTAGGTACACCTAATGACCTAGGCAATTAATAGTTTCTCTCTCTCTCTCTCTCTCTCTCTCTCTCTCTCTCTCTCTTTTTGTTTGATTTCTGGTACTGGGGATAGAACCAGGGGCACCTTATCACGGAGCCACATCCCCAACCCTTTGTATTTTTAGACAGGGTCTCACAAAGTGGCTAAGGGCTGCACTAGGTTGCTGAGACTGTCCTGGAACTTCTCATCTTCCTGCCTGAGCCTCCTGGTTGTTGGGATTACAGGCATGGCCACCACACCTGCTCTCATTCTTTTTCATACATCATTATACAGAGAAAACGTACTTGGGGACAATGGAATATGTTAATGGAAATGTTTAAGATTGTAGTTTACATTGGCTATAAATGTGTCTCTGGGCACACCCAAGTGTCTGTGCTTATTTTCTTTGTCAGGTTTCCAAGCCTTGAACTTGGATTTCAGAACTACTGCATGGCTGGATGTGGTGGTATATACCTATAATACCAGTGATTTGGGAGGCTAAGGCAGGAGGATAGCAAGTTCAAGGCCAGTCTTAGCAACTTAGTGAGGCCCTAAGCAACTTAAGGAGACCCTGTCTCAAAAGAAAAACTAAAACGAGCTGGGGATGTGGCTCAGTGATTAAGTACCCCTGGGTTCAATCTCCAGCACCCCCCCCACACACACACACAAAAGAACAAGTGCATATGAGTCAATCAAGTTAAGAATGTCATTTGCCATTATCATAAAGAATTTCATACAAAGCAGGAAAATGACAACATGGATAGTTCAAAAGGCAGTAATCAAAGAACAATTTATATATTATTTAAGAATAGGAGTTGGGCATGGTGGTGCACACCTGTAATCCCAGTGGCTTGGGAAGCTGAGTCAGGAGGATTGCAAGTTCAAAACCAGCCTCAGTAATTTAGTGAGGTCCTAAGCAACTTAGCCAGACCCTATCACAAAATAAAACATTAAAAGGGCTAGGGATGTGGCTCAGTGGTAAAGCACCCACGTTCAATCCTCAGTACAAAGAAAAAGTAAAAAATAAATAAATAAATAAATAAATAAATAAATAAATGTCTTTGCTATAATCCCAGCAGCCCAGGAGGCTGAGGCAGGTGAATCACAAGTTTTCCCAACATTTCAAACAAATAATAAGCAATATTATAAAGGTCTGACTTGAAAAAGTTACAGAGTTTCTTGCTTTCCTCTCTTGGCTTCAGTAAACCTAAGAATTAAGAGACTTCAGCTATACTCCATCAATAATTCTTAAATCTATTATGAATTGATTTATGATTTTAAGGAGCAAGAAAGCATCTTTTACCAGCGTCAACTCCAAAGGAAGAATTCATTGTGAAAAGATGGAACAAAAAGTTGGGTCTAAAGAATAAAGAGTCACAGGGCCTGAAAAGTTATTAGAAATCTTTCTGTATGGCTGCTTCATTCATTCACATATTTTTATTCTGAAGGACTTCGCGATCTCCACTTCTTTAGGCCATGGGTGGAAGTTTACATGTTACTGATCTACCTGCACAGACGTCTAACTTCTGAATGGTCAAATTTCCAGGAGAGCGAAACCTATGGGTCCAGGTTAGTTCACATCCCTACTTCCTGTCCTCTCAGCTGTGGCTGATGTGGCAAGATCACGTGTGCAACCCAAACTACAAAATCTTGTCAATGTGGAGGAGGTCCAAAGAAATGGGTTCTCAAGAAATGGGCAGATAAGCTCCAAGTTGTCTTTGTATCTAGCCCAGAAATAAGCATCATGGGAATAAAAGAGATGCTCTTATTATGATCCTGTCCTTAAAAAAATCACAATCTGGGCTGGGGATATAGCTCAGTTGGTAAAGTGCTTGCCTTACAAGTACAAGGCCCTGGGTTCGATTCCCAGCACTGCAAAGAATAAATAAATAAACAAATAAAAATAAATAAATAAAAAATCACAATCTCATAAACATGTATAAATACCAAGGAATGAAATTCAGTATAATGATTTTGTGCTAAGCCATAGTTTTGGTCAAAAGAGAGCTGGATATAGTGGAAACAACACAAAGCCCTGGGATTAAGTCTTGGTCTTGGTTTCCAGTCTTCATGGATCCTTGGATGGGTCACAAGTTCTTCAGTTGGGGGTCTTCATCCTCTTATATGTAAGATGTAGATGATTATATTTTACATGCCTATTTTTAGGCATTTCATGATAATTAAATGCAGCATCTACCAGAGTACACAGCAGAATCCAGGCTAGAACAGTTTGAACACCGAGTGTTAAATAAACTTCGGTGAAGCTCTGGATTATAGGTTGGCATAGAATTAAGATATGGAGCTGGGCGTGGTGGCGTACGCCTGTAATCCCAGCACTTGGGAGGCTGAGGCAGGAGGATCTCGAGTTCAAAGCCAGCCTCAGCAACTCAGCGAGGCCCTAAGCAACTCAGTGAGACCCTGTCTCTAAAATAAAACACAAAATAGGGCTGGGGATGTGGCTCAGTGGTCAAGTGCTCCTGGGTTCGATCCCCAGTACCAAAAAAAAAAAAAAAGATATGAATATTGGTTGTCTTTGGGAGAATCCATCTTTTGGAGGTGGGAGACAAAGGAACAGATAATTTCAATAAAACACAATATGTTTATTACCTATAATTTTAGATGTGATTTGGATTGATCTGGGAAGGTTTCAGGGAGGTGGACATGAGTGAGAACTTGCGTTGGTAAGTGAGATTTGAACAGGAATATTCCATATCAAAAATGGGGTAAAGCCTGGGGCCAGGCTGATTCACATTTTCTGTGGCCAGGAAGTTAAATTAATAATTTAAAGGACTTTTTCAAGCACTGCTGGTCTTAAATAAAGGTGCTAAGGGAAATATCCATACAGTTTTAAAGCAGAGTTTTACATGGTAAAAGAAACTGGAACCTGTCCTCCCCTTGTGGATAATTTACCTGTAGGTAATTGAGAGCACGTGTTCTGTGCTCAGTGGAAGAGTGGAAGTGAAAAACTCAAGGCATGTACATTTGATTTATTGGAATAAATTTAGAAAAGTTATGCCACAAGCAAACAGCAGATAAAATTTAAAACCATCTTTGCTAGATTTAACTAGGGGGCAGGGGAAGGTAGCTACCAGCTTTTGACTATTTTACACTTGCTACTTTGATACATTAGTCAAAGCCAGCCAGAGTGATTTACCATCTCAGAACAATTTGTTCACTTCACTTAGAAATTAGAAATGTGTTTTGGCCAATAAATCTAAATTTATTTTGTAGTAGTCACTTTTCTTAATGGAAGTGTTTTCCAGATGTTGCTTAAGTCTAGTCGTCTGGGCTGTCTTCCAATAAATGAGGAAAGTTTGATTTCATAGGTTGTCACTGTTGATTTTGTCTAACCTTTGGACTAATTGGTTCATCCCAATGTATTTGCACTGATATATAAGACTTCCAGGCATTGGAGAAATTCGTCGGTCCTTTCACGGGTAAGTGTCAAAGTTAACTTGCTCTGTGGAATTAAGCGTGTTTTCGTTTAAGGTGCTTGTTTGAGTAAGATTTATAAGGACAGTAGCTGGAGAGTTTTGAAAAGGATAATATTTATGCAATACACCTGTTGGAAGCCTATGAATTTATATTGAGAGTTAAGGAAACGTCAGAATAGTAACTCTACAATGTCTATTAAGTTAAATTTTTCTGAAGCTGGTTATTTTGTTTTCCTATTGTAGGATTTAAAGCTTCCTCTGTAAGTAGCTGCTATACTTGGAAGAGAGTTTTAAAATATGTCTGTTTTCTATTTTGGAGGTTTCTAATGTATTAAAGTCGTCAATAATATGACTGAGGTGACTTGTTCTGCCTAAAATGAAAGGTAGTGGTCAAATATTTTCTATAGAATTCTAGCTGATTAAAGGTTCAAGAATGGAATGGTTTATTATTAAACTGCATTTTGAAAGTTACTGAAACATTGGGTATAACACCCATATTTTGATGGTGAGTTTAAAAAAGCAGTTTTCTGATACATTTATTTTATTTCCAGCGAGGGTGTAGTACCGGAAACAACCATGGAGTGGAAAATTCTACCCATTTGCTTGTTGCTGCTACTTTCTGTTTTCTTGATTCAGCAAGTTTCGTCTCAAGGTACCTTAACCATCCAAAATAGTTTTATTTAACAACTACTGATAAGCGTTCAGTTGGGATTTTCATGACAATAGAAAATAGGTTTTAAAAAATGGATATTTGCTTGAGTTTAATGTTTAGTAAGAACTTAAAATTATGCAAAACCTGTAATATATTTGTAAGTGTTTTGGAATTCTCATCCTCTTCTCCTACATTATGAAATCTTTCAAGAAGTTCTGAGCTTTTCTGTTGCTGTTGTCACCTTTGCAAAGCTGGGTCTGGAGCCTAGGGTCTGACACCTGCTGCCCAGGTTAGGGATGCGCCTTGCCACTGAGCTACATCCCAGCTCTGAGTTTTTGTATAAAATAATTCTGACAGCCATTATTCCTACGGTTCTCCCAAAAGTTTAAAAACTTCAGACATTTATATGACAAAACTAGGCTGGAACTATACAATATCTCTAAAATAACTGCAAAAAACAATATTTAAGTCACTTTTTTTGTTGCCTGTATTTTGACAAATGTAACTAGTCTTTTCCACCAAGCAAATTATTATAAATAACTTATTTTGGGATCATGTAGACAAAGATATTAGACTACATGAACAGTTACAATGTGGTGTTTTATTAGGATTAAGCATTCTTTCTTTTTATCAGGACTGTTCATACAGCTGTGAACTGAGCAGCACAAATGCCATTTTGTATTATAATATTGAACCATTTACAGTCCTCACCAGAGTCAGTCCTAGATGAACCATTTTAGTTATTCATTTCTAGAAAGGGTTAAGATACATTCAACTGATCATGGTAGCAAAGTTCTCTAGCATAAGCTTTAGGTTGACGATTTAGTGGTAATAGTGCCCAACTTTAGACTGGCCCTTCCCATTTCATTTGATGTGCAAAACTTGAGAGAAGAAAAATCAAGATTCATGATCATGATTGTGAAGTGACATTTCTTTTTTTTTTTTTTGGTTCTCGGGATTGACCCAGGGGCGCTTAACCACTGAACCACATCCCCAGCCCTTCTTAGTTATTTTTTATCAAGGTCTTCCTAAGTTGCTTAGGGTCTTGATAAGTTGCTGAGGTTGGTCTTGAACTTGGGATTCTCCTGTCTCAGCCTCCTGAGTTGCTGGGATACAGGTGCACACCATCACACCCAGCATGAAGTTGCGTTTTTAAAGTTAACATCCTTTCCCTTTCCTCCCCCTCCACTTCCCTTCCTTTCCTTTCCCTTCCTTTTTTTTTTTCTAACCCAGTGGTGCTCTACCACCAAGAACAACCCCAGACCTTTTTATTTTGAGCCAGCCAAGGTCTTGCTAAATTACTGAGGCTGGCCTCAAACTTGTGGTCTTCCTGACCACAAATAGCTGAAATTACAGGTGTGTGCCACCATGCCTGGCTGAAGTAGACATTTCTGGTAAAATAGCTAAAATTCTCATGAAACCTGAACATGAGAGATTATTGCCTGCATAGGTGTAGGTGCAGAATTACTCAGATAAGCTGAAGAAACGCAAGCAAGCAAGGTCTAGGGATATAGCTTAGTGGTAAAGTGCTTGCCTAGCAAGTGCAAGGCCCTGGATTCTAACCCCAGCACTGCAAAAACACAAACACAGAAAAGCAAATGAAAATATTTAACCAGGCGTGATGGTCACTCTGGTACCCTCAGACCCTTCAGCTCTCTTGTAATGGTGTCCCAAGATGCCCATTTCCTAAACCACCTCTTCCTTCCTAATACAATGTCTTGTTCATGGAAAGTTGCACTTTCTTTTGGATAAAGAAAATTAGAATTACTGGTTGTAATTAACAGCATTAAAAAATAAAACAGACATCTCATTTATGAAAATTAATTTTTCCTGGTAAAGAGAATTGCTTTCTTATTTCAGAAATCTGCTAAATGTAAAAGAACAATCTTTTGATGTTGTTTTGTCTGCTTTTCTTGCCTTCTCAACCTCTTCTCATTCTTTTTTCTTTATATATAATATATGTATTTATATACATACACTATATATGCATTTTTCTATGTATTGTGCACATATATATGTATGCAAAAGTTCTGAGAGTTATCCCAGTCTTGCATGTTTTATTTGCATATTAAGACTTTAACGTTCCTGGATTCTCTTCTTTTGAGATTTTTTCAGTGTGTTGCAACATCTCTCTATGGATTTAGGACATTGCACCTGCCAATTTCTATTGCAGAGATGGATTCCACTGTTACATTCCTGTGGTTATCTCTCAGGGAGGCTTTTAAAGTGTTGTTTTCCAAATGGCTTTTAGAAATATTTGAGGATAATTATGCTTTTAATACTGTTTGCCCAGAAAGACTCTGTTCATGACCTTTATATTCATGCCCAGATGCTATTTCAAGGGTTCTCTATTGTCCCCACTAAAAAGGGAGCGTGCTGTCCCAACAAGCTTGCTTTAAACTCATCAGTGGGAATGAGAGGCAACGTAACTTGGAGGAAAGGCTTGGGCTTTAGAATCCAGTATGTCATAGTTCAAGTTCTGGATGGGCTGTTTACTTAGAATGATCATATAATTTATTATCCAGACCAGGATACTTCAAAGAGTTCAAGAGGTCAGTATAAATAATTAATTAATTGGTCTCTGGCCTATTAATAGGTAATTGGCCTATAATAGACATACACTGGAATTATTCACTTGCTGTGAGCAAGTTATTAAAATTTCTGTTTGGGTATTTTTCTTCTAAAAGGGGCATTAATACTCTCCTGGAAACATTTTCATAAGCATTAGAGACAAGATATTACTCATACCTGGTACAGAGATGCTCAGTACACAGTGGTCATCTTGTGGGTATCCCAGCTGCAGCATCTGGGGTGTCAGCCCCTCCCCCAGGACCACTGTGCTTCACACAAAACCATGTCTTTATCTTTTTCAGTCTAGTGAAAAAGAAAGGGACAAGATCAAGGTTACATGTCAGCCATTTATCAGCAAGGTCAATCACTAACCATCATTCCCAGTATTTTCCAGTTGATAAAGTTCTCCCTTGCCCATGGGCTTTGTCCTCCTTATTAGATCACCCCCTTTCTAAAAGGGGTTTGGCTATGTTTACCCTAGTATTGTATAATTTTAGATATGCCAAGCTGTGCAGGGAGATGTGGGGAAGGGTATTCTAGAGATGCCATCTGCAACTGTGATTATAACTGTCAACACTACATGGAGTGCTGCCCTGACTTCAAGAAAGTCTGCACCGTCGGTAAGTGGCTCTCCGCTGTCGCCCACCGCTGTTCCGTGAGCCTCCCCTGGCGTCCCTTGAGTGCGGCTTTCCCTCTGTTTCGCTGCCTTTGCTAAAGTGCCTTTGCCTTCACTCGCGTACATGTTGCAGTGCACTGTACCTAAGGATGGGAGCAGAGCTTGGGGTGACCGGGGAGTGGAGGGAAGCCTGGAAGTATGTCACCTGCACAAAATCATTTGACTAGCTCCAAGTAAAATACCTGTGTTTTAAATAAAGATTTCATCCTGTGACTCAGGAGCCAATAAGCAAAGAGCAATGTGTAACTCTTTACTGACAGAGATGTAATTGCTCAGTGATGGGACCTCTCCATCGTTTCGTCAAAAGGATCCTTGGGCATAGAATAATATTGTCTACAACCTGACTTTTTCTTAGTAACATATTTCTAAAGTACCTGAAAAGGATACTCTTAAATATGAAACACTAGTGTTGAATGATGAGTTTCAATTAACACCCAAAGGGTCTGAACTTTAAATTTTGATGGTATTTCACTTGAACATATTTTGGGCCATTTTGCTATTGACGTAGAAACATTTCATATTTGGTTTATGAAAATTATAATTAAAATTTTGCAAAAGTTGTTTGTTTTAATATTTGCATGTGAAACTGGTGAATATATTGTTGTACAATTTATGTGTTGATTCAAGAAATGATTTCAGGTAGGCCTTGTACCTTCACCCAAGGCTGTTTTTGAAATGAGCAGGCTTCTCTTAACATGGTTCACACCATGGAATTGGGCTGAAATCTTTCAGTTTTGACCTTGCCTAGTTTGCATTATCAATTATTTTTGAGACTCAACCATGACTCATTTATATTGAGCCAGCTCTTTGGAACACAGTCATAAAATTTGGGTGCTTAACTAATTTACACCTATTACAAAGCAATGGTTTGAGGGGGGAGGGAAGGAATTCACATGAAGGGCACTTCATTGTTTAGACATTTCCCAGTCCGTATGTGTAAAGGCTCAAGCAGCACTGGGGGGGTCTCTTAGCTTCTTAAAGGACAAGTGACATTTCCCCAGGTACCCATATTTCTTCTTGATGTAGGCTGTCTCCATTTGGGACAGCATCCATTTTTTATTAAGTGATGTACTCCAGATTCCAAATAAAAGACTTAGAAATGCACCTTTGGAACTCTGGTCAGTTATCAGAAGGGAAATGGCTACCAAATGCATACATGTGGCTTTGTAATCATTAATCCATATTAATGTCTGTTTTGCTCCGGATAGAGCTCTCCTGTAAAGGTCGCTGCTTCGAGTCCTTTGCACGAGGGAGGGAGTGTGACTGTGACGCCCAGTGTAACAAGTTTGGCAAGTGCTGTTCCGACTATAAGACTTTCTGTGAAGAAGGTAAGCATCATGGTACCCAGCCATGCTTCTCAGTAGTGCAGCCAGACCCATGCATCCCTTAGCTTCACTGATGTGTCTAACCTCAGTCCACCTGAGGTCGTGATTTTCCTAATGCATAAGCTACTTAAAATAGTTTTGCTCCACAAAGATGAACTAAAGAAAAAAAAGCATCTTCCAACCACAGCAGCCCCCGGTATTGCTCCAAGAGCACAAGAGATCACTGGTTAAGGAATGGAGAAGACAGGGTTTGAGGGTGCATGCTTTTTCTCTTTAGATGTGGTTCAGTTGTAGGTTAAACCAATAGTCATTGGCTCACTTGGCGATTTCTTGCCCCACCCTGGTGGTACCAACTCCACAAATTCACCTGTCCTTTGAGCTTTGTGTGCTTTGGGCCTCAGTGTTTGAATATATATTTATGTACACAATCGACACTGTCAACTTTTCAACAAATAAATTTATAAACTAGCTCAAGTCACTAAGTTTACAGGCAAATCTAAGAAGTTGTTAACTGTCAGTTCTAGGTTCCTTCCCATCCATACCTGCAGTCCCCTTAGTAGTCTCTATACAACTGCCTGTGGGTAAAAAAGTCAATAAAAACAGATAGTTTCATTTAAAAATCTTCTTCTCCGGTCATAAGTTCTGAAGGAATACTCAGTATAACAAAACCCTCCAGATTTTACAAAAATTACCTAATAGATTACTTCCCATTACTGAACGTTTGCTTGTAAGCCCTACTTTGTTAAAATGAGGATATCTGTGGAAGTAAAAGTGGAAATAAGCACGCTTGCATAATCTTCTCATTTTATTTAAACAAGGTTGTACTTCCTGCTTCTTTAGAACAGTGGAGAAACAGTGGAAAGTTCTTAATCAGCAGAGTTAAGGGATGTTTCCTAACTGCTCAATGTTTTCATTGGAAAGCATTTCAAAAATGGTGGAGACAACACCCTTCCAACAGAAAAACTCAGAGCCCAGTGCTCCTGCAGCTCTCAGAAGGCCCCATGGTGGGAGACACATATTTACTCATTATCTTGATAATTGCTTTGGCTGTGAGACAAATGCCTAAGAATTGATTTGAGGTGGAGGAGGGTGGGAGGGAAGATGATTAGAGAGCGATGAAGCATTGAGAGAACCTTACATAAGGGCAACACTTCATGCCACAAAGTGGCAACTGCCTGAGGTTTAGGCAGAACTCATGACAAACACTGATTATCAACAGCAAAGCCCGTCAACTTCATTTACAGAATTCAAGGGGCTGTCAGAGTGCCCACTGAAAATAAAAGGAACCACCTACAGCTTCAGTATTCCACTGTCTTGGATCTCACCACTGAGTTGTTTCAGGGTTGCTATAGATACTGCTCATAGGCATCTAGATATCTAGAAACCCTAACAGTTCAAGAGCTGAAGGAAATCATAGCAGTCCAAGTGCTTTTGATGCTGTTGAGCTCAAGAAGCTGTTTTGCCCAAAGTGGCCTACGGGTCCAAGGCAGAGCTCTTCCTCTGCATGGGATACTTGGCATCTTTGGGTGGGAGGAGAAAGATGGAGAGGGATAGTGGGAGGTTCATGGAGCACTAGTTCTGAGATGTTTAGTGGGAGCAGCAGGATGGATCACAGCTCTTTTCTGCCAGAGGGGCCCCACTGCCTTGTTTCCTTACCTTCCAGAAGTCCCTTTCCTTTCCTTCTGGTTCCTAGTGATCAAAAATTTTCCGAGTCTTCACTTCTAGACATGAAAAGGGGAAAAGGAATGTGTGTGTGTGTGTGTGTGTGTGCAGAAAAAAGGTTAACAAGATACATACAGGACCATTAACACTTGTTTATCTTTGGGAAGGGCCACACACTGAGGAAAAGTGTAATGTGAAGGTGCAAAATTTTCAGAATATTCATGTAGAACTTCGATAATCAAAAAGGGTAACTGGCATCATTGGATACAAATACCTATGAAAATAGGAAAAATATAATTATCATACTCCTCAAGAGCATGAATACCTTGCCACCTGCATGCAGTACTATTTTTATAATCATGGAAGCAGAGCACAATGGGCAAAGCTCAGAGAATAAAGTTTTCTTTCTTTTTTTATTTTTAAAGGCAGGCAAACACCTTCAGAAATCTTGAATAAACATCTCAGTTTGCTAACAAGAAAAGGTCATGGGGGGTTAGCCTATTTTTCCCAAGGTCCTAGTCGTAGAGACTTGCACACTTAGCACTGGAATTCAGGTCTACTGATTCCTGAGACTTTGCTTCCTGTTGTAATCAACTACCATTTGAGAATCAATATTTTACAGCAATGGATCCTCAGAATTAGTTGGTTTGGTCTTATTTGTGTGGGTTTAGAGTCTTCCTGAACTGGATTTTAGCAGCATCTACTCTTGAGGCCAGATGCACTCATGCTTTTTACAGTTAGCATTGCTGAGGATCATAAAGCAGATGTTAACTGACCTGTCTTGCTTGGCCTCAGTGCACAATCCCAAAACACCACCACCTCCAAAGACACCACCACCACCTCCAAAGACTACACCTCCGCCTCCAGAAGCATCTCAAACCATCAAATCAACCTCCAAACGTTCACCCAAATCACCAAAAAAGAAGACTAAGGAAGTTATAGAATCAGAGGAAATAACCGAAGGTAGGAAGATGACAGATGGTAACTACAGGATATTTCCTAGATGAAATAACCTGTAGTTTACCATAGAAAGTATTCTCAGTGGCTAATCTCATGAGTCATCAAAGGCTAATTACACTTTTGTTTAAACCAAAGTATAAACTACCAGGCGTTTATCTATAGTCTTTCTATATTTAACAAACCCTGTATGCATCTAGGTTAAAGTAATCAGAAGGGACAAAGCTTACAGTAAAAAATGGGGGTTGGAGAAAGGGGAAACCCATGATTTTCTTTGCAGTACAATTAATTCCTGAGAAATTTTGGCATATGTGAGAAAGTTGAAAGTCATACTTGCTAATGTATGGATTAAACCCAGGGCACCTTGCTTTCAACTGACAAATTAAAAAGCAATGGATCATCTTACTAACACAGCAGAACATAAATGTGTAGATGAGTTATCAACAGTTCTTACTGTATTTGAACTGGCATTTTTAAAAAATTTTGTTTTAAATCATAGTTGGTGTGATCAAACTTTTTATTTTATAGAACATTCTGTTTCTGAAAATCAAGAATCCTCCTCCTCCTCTTCCTCTTCCTCTTCAACTATTCGGAAAATCAAGTCTTCCAAAAATTCAGCTGCTAATAACGAATTACAGAAGAAACCCAAAGGTTTGAGCATTGATAAAGATCACAGACTATATCAATGCCATATTAACAATAATTTTTAAAAAGTAATATGTGTTGGTGGAATGAAGATATTTTCACTATGGGAGGGTACAAAACTTTATAATCATTTTAGAAAGTACCAAATGAATACTTACTACAGGAAATTAGTGCAAATCAGCTAAGAAGCCATGCTTGAAAGCCAAAGATAAGACGATGCTGTAGGAGTAACTGTGGAACCACAGGATGGCACTAGAGATGATGTGCTGTATTGATTCCCGTCCGCCAGATCGTTTTGCTTTCTTTCCCTTCCTCTTCTTTGTTTTTTTTTTTGTTTCTTCCTCCAACTTTATCTGATTTACAAACACTTAGTTTTAAGTGTTCTACCAGTATTAATCAAGTGTCTTCTTCCTCCTCTCATACATCTCTGCTGAAAAGCAATATATTGGCCACATTTACATATCCTCTTTATTTTCCTAATAAATTATCATATCTGGATGATTTTTTTTTTCTCTAGAGAATGTGCTGCGGAATAGGTATTATCTCCTGAAAAAGAGATTCCCTCTGTTCTGCTCTTTATTATTTCCTAAAATTCTAAAATATATTCTTTCTCTAGGAAATACTGGATTTTTAAAAATGCTACTTCCTAGGTGGTTGTGAAGCATCCTCTCTAGCCAGATAGCCAGATATTCAGTCTTCGAGTCACACCAAGAACTGTGCCCAGAATAGAAATGCAATGCATATTTGTTAAATGGAATTCATCTCAGTGAAGTGCATTTTGGGCTTTGTAGTTCTCCTTTAGGGTAGCTGCCATGGAACTCCTGTGAAGAAGAATCTTTTTGCTACCCTGGCATCCTAATCTCCTATGTCCTCTGGGGCTGTCAAGTTTAGCTGAGCAGAGGAAAGAGAGCACTAATAGCTCTATGGATGGGAATAGGGCCTATGGAAAAACAGGGCCCATTCCCAGAGGCAGTTGCAGAGACCTCAGAGGTAATGGATATAGTGAAGACACAACCTACTGGAAATAGCTTTTTAGGGGGAGGGGCAGCACTGTGCAATGAGGAATAAGGGTGGGGGTGGAGAAAGTGAAGAGAAAGAAAGAGATGAATTAGCATCACTGATCATTTTGGTAACTTCAGAATGGCTTCCATCTATTAATTATATAGGGTTTTACTTTTGTTTTTCATCCCTTATCTCATTCATTCCCTAAAGTAGCACCCACATATATTTTGAGCTGGGTGTAGTGGGGCAAGCCTGTAATCAATCCAGCGACTGGGGGTGTTGAGGCAGTGAGATCACAAGTTTGAGGCCAGTTTCAGCAACTTAGCAAGACCCTGTCTCAAAAATTTTACAAAAGGACTAGGAATGTAGCTCAGTGGTAAAGCATCACAGGGCTCAATCCCCAACACCACCAAAAAAAAAAAAAAAAAAAAGTCAGGAATATAGGAATCTGTACAGAAACAAATAGTTGGATGGGATCTTCATGTCACTACTCTACTGAAGGGGAAAAGAAAAAAACCTTAGAACATAACAAGATGCATGTTTTTTCTTTAGCAAAAGACGATAAGAAAAAACCACCTAAAAAGGAACCTGAAAAGGAACCACCAGTTGTGGATGAAGCTGGAAGTGGACTGGACAATGGTGATCCCAAGCTCACCCCAACTCCTGCCACTCCTACCACTCAAAGCAGTAAAGTCACCACATCTCCCAAGACTACAATAAAGCCAGAAAGTCCTAAACCCAGTCTTCCCCCTAACTCTGATACATCCAAAAAGACATCTTCCACAGCCAATAAAGAGACAACAGTTGAAACTAAAGAGACTACTGTAACAAGAAAACAGACTTCCACTAGCGAAAAACAGACCACTTCAGCTAAGGAGATTCGAAGTGCAGAGAAAACATCTGCGAAAGACTCGGCACCCACACCTGAAGTTCCTGCTAAACCTACACCAAAAGCTGAAACTACAACCAAAGCTCCTGCTCTGACCACCCCCAAGGAGCCTGCACCCACCACACCCAAGGAGCCTGCACCCACCACACCCAAGGAGCCTGCGCCCACCACACCCAAGGAGCCTGCGCCCACCACCCCCAAAGAGCCTGCGCCCACCACACCTAAAGAACCTGTGCCCACCACCCCCAAGGAGCCTGTGCCCACCACCCCCAAAGAGCCTGCGCCCACCACACCTCAAGAACCTGCGCCCACCACCCCTAAGGAGCCTGCACCCACCACACCCAAAGAGCCTGCGCCCACTACACCCAAAGAACCTGCGCCCACCACCCCCAAGAAGCCTGTGCCCACCACACCCAAAGAACCTGCACCCACTACCCCCGAGGAGCCTGCGCCCACTACCCCTGAGGAGCCTGTGCCCACCAGCCCTGAGGAGCCTGTGCCAACCACAACCAAGGAACCTGCACCCACCACCCCCAAGGAGCCCGTGCCCACCACCACTAAGAAGCCTGCACCCACCACCCCCAAGGAGCCTGCACCCACCACCCCCAAGGAGCCTGCGCCCACCACCCCCAAGGAGCCTGCGCCCACCACCCCCAAAGAACCTGCACCCACCACCCCCAAAGAGCCTGCACCCACCACCCCCAAAGAGCCTGTGCCCACCACCCCCAAGAAGCCTGTACCCACCAACCCTGAAGAGCCTGCACCCACCAGCCCCAAGGAGCCTGCACCCACCACCCCTGAGGAGCCTGCACCCACCAGCCCCGAGGAACCTGCACCCACCAGCCCCAAAGAGCCCACACCAACTATCCCCAAGAAGCCTGCACCCACTACTCCTAAGGAGCCTACACCAAGCCCAGAGGAGCCTGTTTCTACTACCACCAAGGAAAAAGCTCCCACCACTCCAAAGGAACCTGTACCTCCCACCCCCAAGAAACCTGCTCCTTCTACTCCTAAGACACCAGCTCCAACTACCACCATGGAGCCTCCTGCTACTCCTGAGATCCCTGCTGAAGCAACTCCTGAGTCTGCAGGACCCACACCAGAAGTTCCTGACAGCGATCCCAAGGAGCCCACTGCACCAACAGCCAAGACTCCTGAAGTGACTCCACTTGAAATGACAACTCCTACACCTAAGATTACAACAAAACAGACAGCAACCACAGCAGAAGAAAAAACAACTGAATCCAAGATAGCAAGTACCACCATGCAAGTAACACCTACGACTCAAGAGTCCTCATCCAAAACGACTACTCTTAAAACCAAAGTAACCACCACAACAAAGAAGACAGAGACAACTGAAGAGAATCCGAATGAATCTGAAGATGCTCCTGGACCAGAAGACACAGCTCCTGATTCTAAAGCAACACCACCAAAACCCCAGAAGCCAACCAAAGCACCCAAGAAGCCCACTTCTACCAAAAAGCCAACCAAAGCACCCAAAACACCCACTTCTACCAAAAAGCCAAGTGCACCTAAAGTGAAAAAACCAAAAACTACACCAACCCCCCGAAAGACGACTACAACACCTGAATTGAACCCCACTTCTCCAGCAGAAGTCGTGCTCCAAACCACCACCAGTCCTAAACAAACCCCAAACTCAGAAATAGTTGAAGTGAATCCAAATAATGAAGATGCAGCAGGTGACGGAGGAGAAAACCCATACATGATTCCCAGGCCCCCTGTGCTAACTCCTATAATTATCCCAGGCGCTGATATCTTAGTGAGAAGACCCAGCCAAGGCATCAGCTCCCACTCCCTACTTTCAGGTAACAGAATCAGTTTACTTTCATTTTTTAAAACTGGTAATGTTAATTTATATCTGTCTGAACTAGAATGCCCTGATTCAGTATCACTCTTGAGATATACCACCTAGAGCCCCAAACTTTTTACAGCATCCCTATAGGTAAGCAGAGGAAAAATCAGAGGAAACCTATTCAGTCTTTAGAAAGTCAAGTAATAACTTAGGGTTAGGAATTTAGCGTACCATCTGTAAGAACAGAGAGCGTAGAGAATGTCAAAAAAATTTAATTGAGTCCATCTTTAAAATAGAGTACAATGCAAAGCAAAAACTCTGTAGTATTACTTCCTTTTCTAAAACAACCCAGAGAGCAATGACTGAAAACATCAGTTCAAACATCCAATAAATGCCTAATTTACATGAAGATCAAGATAACCTGGTCTCACCTGGCACAGTGGTGCATGTGACTACACCAGCTGAGGCAGGCTAAGGCAGTAGGGTTGCAAGTTGGAGGTCAGCCTTGTCAATTTATTGAGACCCTCAGCAACTTACCAAGACCCTATTCAAAATAAAAAATTAAAAAAGAACTGGGGATGTAGCTCAGTGGTAGAGCACCCCGGGTTTAATCCCCAGTACCAAAATAAAGAAAAACAAAAATAAAAATCAACAACAACAAAAATCAACAAGATAACCTGGCAATTCTGAGTCATAATAATTTATTTTTATAGAATACTTTTGAATAGTACCACCTTTAGGTAAGATGGAATTATAAAATATATCACCTTTTTCACTTTTGAAATGTGAATACCTCCAACTGCCTTTCAAGAGTTTAAGAGGGTAAGAAACAATCCTGTGAGAAGATTTGAAAAGAACATAGTTCTCTTATTCCAATCTAGATTACTTTTTTGCTTATATGTTTTAGATGAGACCAATTTATGCAATGGCAAACCAGTAGATGGACTGACTGCTTTGCGCAATGGGACATTAGTTGCATTTCGAGGTGAGTTATGTACATACTTCTATTTCTTCCAATTATTTTAATAGTCATGGCATTTAAAACAGTCAAAGTCATGAGCGAGTGCTAGTTGGGTTGAACTTTCTGGAGGGGAACTTGACTGATAAACCTACTTCACACAATGAGAATCCGAGAGTAATAACCAAAATATTAGATTAACAAATCAGACACTTGAAAATGTGTGGATATTATTGAGATTTTTCCTACTGTTAATATTTAAATTTCAGATCTAATGAAATGACATCAGGATTTATAGCCTCTGCTGTATTTTCTTTAAAAATAACATCTTACTTGCGATGGTTGTAAAGGAGTTGCACTCACTGTGAAAGTGTACCATGGAAAGAGCGATTATTACAGGACCCCCTGCTAGTCCAGTCTTCTGAAAACATTTTGAAGTTAAATTTGAAAAGAAGGAAATCATACATAGAAGTTAAGGAAATTTTAGAAGTCATTGAGTTGTTAATTCCTTTATTTCTCAACAATAAACACACTGAAATTCAGAAAGGTGACTTTCTTTTAAGTCATGAAATCAAAAGGCTTTCTTTCTACAAAAACTATAAAACTGAAATATTTCAAAGCTTATGTTAAACCTCAGACTTAATAATATTTCTACTTGGAAATATTTTAAAAAGTCCCTTCTACATCTTATTATACTTTCATTCAGACCTTCTTAACATAATCTGTTTCTCTTTATGATCTCACTAAAGTTCTTAAAATTTTGGTTTCTTTGGGGACAGAGTTTAGTATTCAGCTCCTAAGTTGCCATGTCTCTTTAAATTTTAGGTCATTATTTCTGGATGCTAAATCCTTTCACTCCACCATCTCCACCGCGCAGAATTACTGAAGTTTGGGGTATTCCTTCACCCATTGATACTGTTTTTACTAGATGCAACTGTGAAGGAAAAACTTTCTTCTTTAAGGTAACAAAACTAAACTGCTATCAGAGAATCAGAAAATAGTAACTGGAATTTATTACAATGTAAATCACCTTAAGCTCCAATTCAGAAGTGTCCCTTTATCTTAATGAACAATTCTATCATCAAAATAACAGCTTGATACCATTAATGGTCTACTTATTCAAATATTCAATTAAGTTAACACTTTCTCCTTATAACTTAAATCTAAGAATGAGTTAAACATGATTTGCTCTTTTAAATTATCTCAGGATTCTCAGTACTGGCGTTTCACCAATGATATAAAAGATGCAGGATATCCTAAACAAATTGTAAAAGGATTTGGAGGACTGACTGGGAAAATAGTGGCAGCTCTTTCAGTAGCTAAACATCAGGACAGGCCTGAATCTGTGTATTTTTTCAAGAGAGGTATGTATTACATAACTGACTAAATTATAAAACATTTAAAGAATTGATTATTATTCAGTATTGTCATTTATTACTGGGCTTATTGTCAAAAGATATCTTTAATTGTTGGAATAAAATATTTTCAATGAAAAACTAAAAATTGAAGACAGTAATAAGTATTTAGATCTCTTGACATGTAAACTGTAGTTCATCAGAGTTTTCAGGTCACTGAGATAAAGAATGTCATCATTTACTTTTGGTTCGTTAAATATAAAACTATGCAATTTGTTGAATTTATTCATTCAACATGTGCTTCATGATTTTGCAACTGTTTTTGCCATTATTAATATCTACACATATTTTTATGAAAAACAAACTGATTTCCTTCATGCTATAAGAGCTCTTTTCCATCTTTTCTGGGTGGATTAACATCAACTTTTCATACTCTATATGGTTTTCTGATACACAACAGGTGGCAACGTTCAGCAGTATGTTTATAAACAGGAACCTGTCAGAAAATGCCCTGGAAGAAGGCCTGCTATAAATTATTCAGTGTATGGAGAAGCAGCACAGGTTAGGAGACGTCGTTTTGAGCGGGCTGTAGGACCTTCTCAAACACACACCATCAGAATTCACTACACACCCATCAGAGTTGCTTATCAAGACAAAGGTAATGTTTCAACTGTGTTCAAAATTCCTAAGCATGAAGTAGATGTACTAGTTCCTTATAAAGTAAACCTATGAAGCACAAACACTGACTAAATGGCCCTAAAACTTTAAGATTATTGATGTAAAATTTATTCAGTTTGCCTCAGTGAATAACCGAAGATCAGTTCTTTCCTTTTCTTTGTGGGCAAGGAAATTCAAGTTAACCATAAAAAGTGTGATGTATGAAGTACCCCTTACCAAGACCATTCTATACAAATCTGTACTTGTCTCAAGACAATCTTAAAAGGTAGATTACATGCCCATCAGAGGGCAAAAACTAAAGCATCGAAGTTAGTATCTCACTGAAATAACACAGCTACTGAGTGAACAAACAGATTAAAACTCTTGTTTGCAGAGCTCTAAGACAGCATATTGCTTTTTAATCTAACACCTTTCATTAAAAATGTTATCTGCAGGTACCCTCCATAAAGAAGTTAAAATGAGTACAATGTGGAGAGGATTGCCAAATGTGGTTACCTCAGCTGTAACACTGCCCAACGCAAGACGACCTGACGGATATGACTACTATGCCTTTTCCAGGGGTAAGCTGTTAAGTAAAATCTTAGCTGCTCAAGCTGATCTCACTTGTGAAAATGTGAATATAATTAAAACAAAAACACCCAGTGCAATGGTGACTGAAGGTGACTTCAAATATAATTCTTATTCTAATCGCTGTTAAGGGGGAGTTTTTGCTTTAATTTCAGTGAAACTGGGATAGGACTGCAATCCAGTTCTACTCTACCTTTCATAAGGTTATGATAACATATCCAAATACTTGGGTAAAACTGATGCTAAAAATAGGATTTCACTTTTATCATCTGTAGCATTTAACAGATGCCATTTGTATCATTATAGGACCCATAAAATCAGGACATTTCTGAGAAACTAATTTTTTTTTGAAAAGCCCAGAAATCTAATTTATTCTAATGATTCTATAATATTAATGGCATCAGAATGTATTTTAAAAAAAGGATAAAATTCAAGTGCATTATTTTTCAGAATAACTGTTATTCTTAAATGCTTATTTCAAAATGGAGAATTAAACATTAAGTTAATAAAAACATTTCTGATATTAAAATGTTAAATACTGTATTTGAATCATCAACACAATTTAGTTCACATGTATTCTTTTTAACTAAATTATTTCTCTTTCATTTAGATCAATACTACAACGTCGATGTGCCCAGTAGAACAGCAAGAGCAGTCACTACTCGTTCTGGGCAGACCCTCTCCAAAGTCTGGTACAAATGTCCTTAGACTCATGGGCAAAGGAAGAGCCATCTAATTAAAATAAAGAAAAGAATGATCAATTTTGACATTGAAATACATTTTATTAATAAAGAGCATTGAGATGAGCATACCAATTTAAATACAAAAATGTTTTTCAACTCGACAATCATTATACTAAAACAGATTTGACAATCTTATTCACAGGAATTATAGTTTACAGACCATTTAATTAATATTTCCTCTATTTATTCCTCCTCTTCCTCCCATTGCATGGCTTACACCTGTAAAAGGAAACAAAAAAGAAAGAATAAGAATAAAAAAAGAGGAATTCTTTAGAACACAATTATTTTCTTTTTTTCTTTTTCTTTTGGTACTGGGGATTGAGCCCAAGGGTGCTTAACACTGAGCCACATCCCCAACCCTTTTTATTATTTATTTTGAGATAGGGTCTCACTAAGTTGCTTAGAGCCTCACTAAATTGCTGAGGCTGGCTTTGAACCTTTGATCCTCCTGCTTCAGCCTACTGAGCTGCTAGGATTATAGGCGTGCACCACCATGCCCAGCTAGAACACACTTATTTTCAATAAAGTATCTAAGCACAATGGATATAAAACTGTTAGTCCCATATGCTCAGTGGAATTCATTAGGATACTTGGATTAATGTTTTAATGATATGATTTCAATCTGATAGTTAATCAGAAGATGTGGACATATTAAAATTTTACATTTTTGACTAACCATAACAAAGACAAAAAGCTTCATTCTGTTGTATAGCATAAAGAAATATTTTACAAAATAAGGTAATGATGTTATAAATGAACCCTTTAACACTAGATTTTCCAAATCTGACTTTGGATTTAAGGAAGAAATCAACAAAGTATAAGCACATATTCATTTTATATCTATGGTATATAAATCTGTCTAAATTTACCTCTCTGTCTGTTAAACTGACGACCTCGGACACCTTGTCTCAGTGTTGTCTGAAGTCTCACTCGTCTGAAAGGCTTTGGTT
>JAJEJO010040944.1:0-16672 GCA_020662805.1 Glaucomys volans | reverse complement strand
GGGTGGTGGTGGCGATCTGGAAGCTGTTCGGAATATGTGGGCAATTTAAACGTGTCTTGTTGAGCCCGAATGGAAACGTGGCCTCTCTGGATGTGGTGTTTTGAGCTCCTTCTCTCCAGTTGAATCTGGTGTCTCTTGTCTCTGGAGCATTCTTCTGGTCTTTTCTAGCTCTGTTTTTGGAACTAGAATGTCCTTCAACCTCCTGTCACCCTCCTTGCCCTGCCTGCCCACTCAAAGGCACCTGGTGTCAAAAACTCTATCTGAAAGACTTGACCCACGAGGTCTGGGGCTGTCCATCATACCCAGGGAACACACACAGGTGGGCAGTGGGGAGAGCAGGGCAGTGCCTTGGAGTTGGATGTGACTTGGGGATGTGGGCCAATGACTCAAGTTACCGTCTGGTTTTGACCACTGTCTTCTCACAGTATCACACGTCTCTGTGTGTCAGCTTTCCTTTCTGCTGAATGCAGTTATATCTGCCTTTGCCTCCTTGTGAGGGAGGCAATGACAGCTCAGACCCTGATATCAAAGCAAGGAAATTGCAGAAAGTAAACTCTGCCAGCAATTCAAGATGGTGGTGTTGCATTTGTGTCTCTCGCAGGTCCTCTGGGACCAGGAAGATGTGCCAGACTAAGAATATGCTCTTGCCTGCTGCACCTAATTTATTCACGGAGGGATGAGTTTGAATTCCTTCTCTGTCCCTTGCTAGCTCTGTGACCTTGAGGAAGTTACTTAAACTCTCTGGGCTAGTTTCCTCATGTATAAAGTGGAGATAGCCAGCACCTCATTAGGTTTTGAGAGAGTTTAATATTATCTTTGGATGTTCAAGAAAAATTGATTAGATCTTGGTCTATAGTCAAGTAGGCTATCGACTGTAGTGTGCTATTGACCGTGCCATATGTGTGGTATATGTTGTCCTATATATGCTGTATGCTATTGACTATGCTACATATATGCTATATGCTATGTTATATATGCTATAAGCTACCAACCATGCTATTTACATGCAAAGGCTGTGCCGCATATGCTTAGAGGTATAGACTATGTTGTTTATGGCATTTACACTATATGCTATAGACCATACTATATGCTGTAGTATATGCTGCACTATATGTGGTAAAAACTAGGTTATATGCTAAAGACTATGTTATATGCTATTAGAATATTCTCTATGCTTTAGCTTATGCCATATGCTATAGACTGTGCTACATGCCTTAGACTATAGTATAAGCTATAGACTATGCTATATGCATTGGACTAGTCTATACACATGGACTAGGCTATATGCCATAGACTATGCTATATTTCACAGACTATGCTATATGCCTTAGACTGTAATATATGCTATAAACTGTTATATGCCACAGGCGAGGCTATATGTCTCTTATGCTTCACACCGTTGACTGAGCTTATGCTATAGTATGCTGTAGACTGTATGGAACGTCCTCTGCTTCTAGTAGGGGCGCCTGAGGAAGTAAAAGGTCTTTTTGGATGGCAGCAGAGTTTTTCTAAATTATCTTCCTTCTGTTGCAGCCCACTGTATTCTATTCTACGGCACCAGTACCGCCCAGGATGCTTTCATTGAGCAAGTCAGGAGACGCTTTCTTTCTCTGGTTCAACCTAAATTCTAGAACAAGAACTAGGGATGGAAATTAAGGTCTTTCTGAAGGAAAGAGTGATAACCTCTGAGCTCTGTCTCTTGACTCCAACCCTACCTGGGGCTGGACTCCAGACCTGAGCTGAGCACTGGAAGAGGAGCCTGGTCTCGAAGCCATGTGTTCATGCTGGTTTGGCTTTGAGACGGAAGTGAGGCCTGGGTTCCACTCCTGGGCAGCTGGGCTTCACTTGGGCCTTGGACATTTGGGAGAGATGAGGTTGATTATTCCTTCTTCCTTCCTGACTTGGGTCCTTTTATTGCTACCTCACTTCATGCCAAAAAAAAAAAAAAAAAAAAAGGTAGCCTATGCATATCTTACACACACACACACACACACACACACACACACGCACGCACACCCACCACACAAATCCAGAGAGCAAATTAGCGAATTTATTAACCAGGCCCTGTCTGTGGCTCTGTTGTGAAGGAGTGAAGACCCCTGTGGCTTGAGTGTTGGTGTCAGCACTATGAAGTGTTGATTGAGTTTTGGTTCCAGTGGTAAAAAGCATGTGTGAAATTAAAATACAGAATTTCAAACCCTTGAGCGCTTCCTGAGAGTCTCCATGGCTTTAATAAGGGACGGGCAACTCTTTGATGGCAAATGATTATCTTTCACAGTGTAAGCACAAATCGGATCATAATTAATGAATTCGATGTATGTTCTTCCTTGCCATGGAGAGGAGCTGGCGCTTAGTTCCTATTTATCTACATCTCCATAACTTTACATTCCCCTTTACAGGGCGGATTCTGCCACATGCAAATTAAAGGTTATAGTTGTTAGTTCTTTTGTAGCTTAGCGACCAGTTGAAGCACATCATTTCTCTCTCTCTTTCTCTCTTCCCTTCTTTTAGTATCAGTTTTGCAAATTTTGAAACATATGATGACTTCTTAGAGCTGCTTGAACATGAGCTGCCAGAGTCCTTGGTATAGGTGGAGAGAAGAAACATGTTGCTTGACTTTGTCCAAAGTGTGTTCTTTCACCATTCTTAATCTTTGGTCTCTCTTTTCTCAGCATCTTTCTCCTTTGCCTCCTTCTTTCCTTAGGAGTCAATTCACAGGGGTGATGGTAGTTGAACTGATGCAAAATAGGGTGTTGGAGACATACACTGTCTTTTTGGTGCTGAAGAATTTAGGCAAGCCATCATGTAATCTGATTCATGACCCACTTTCATTTGGCAAATGTTATTGAGTGCTCACTGTAGGCTGATTTCCTTAGCACTAGGAATAGGAAGACCAATAAGGGCAGTCCCTTCCCTCTGGGAGTTATTAAACCTTGCCTCATTTGTCATTCTTCTCCTTTACCCCATTCTTTGCCAGTGTGGTCCACTTTCTTTTCTTTCCACCTCATGCCAATTTTGAGGCATCCCAAATGATTTATCCATTTCCAGGATGGGCACACATGCTCCTCCTTGGCTCTCTGTGGATATGGTCAAAGCCACACATTGGTGCCTTCTAGACAGATGTAAGGGGAAATATAATGGATAGAGATGCTTTTCCAACAGGGCAACAGTGGTTGCACATGAATATTGATTTCCAGCCTGAGCGGCAAGGAGGAAGGAGAGGCCCTGTCCACATAGCTATCTGTGTAGATGGCATCATCTGGTTTGGAAAGAGTTTAGATGGGTGGGTTTTCTCCATCCATGGAAGGTCCAAACCCAGCTACGTCCATCTACTCAGACAGGTAGGGAAATAAAGGCTGGCTGCTCCCCATGAAAACTGGCAAGGAAAGGTCATTCAGATCACTGAGTAGGTGGTAGTCCTGAGGATCAGCTCAGCCCTGGAGGGTTTGGTATTGGCTTATCAATTTGGTCCTTGTGGGAGGAGTGAGGCCAAGCCCTTGGGAGGTCGGGGCTTTCTTTACCTGTGGATTTGGAGAAGTTTCAGTGTAGGGGATGGATGGCACATGGATGGCAGTGTAGGGGATGGATTTGCCTCCAATAATCTCGTCAAAATTCTCCATCTGCGCAGTCCTCAGTTGCACATGTCGGAACCGACACTCAAAATTGTCTCACAGGTCCTTTGGAAGGCCCCCGTGGCTCTCTAGGTTCCTCCGCTGCAAGAACCCTTTTGGGGGTCACCAACTCTGGAGAGATGGGACTAGGAAGGTGGACTCCTGATCCTCTCTAGCACGGGCCACCGAGGCTGCACGGGGAGATGCTGCCTGCACCGACCATCCCTGTGCCCTCCTTGGGCTAAGGGACTCGCTCACTTCTCCCCGCGTGGAGAGTGTGACAGGCTGTGGAAGACGCAGACGGCGGGGGCGGGCGCCGGCAGGCAGGGTGGGTTGGCGGCCTGGCCCCGTCTGGCGGCTGTGACAGCTGGGTACCTGCCTGGTGGCCTCCGCCCGCGCCGCGCCGCCGTGCGCTGACAGGCTGCCTGGTAATTGCAGAGGCGCGGAGGAGGGGATCGCTGCGGTTTGCTGGGGCTCCGGGGCCTGAGCGCCCAGCGCCACGCGCTCACACCCTTCAGCAGAGGGAGGTCTGCGCAGGACCCGCAGCTTGTCACCGGCCGCCACAAGCAGGCTCTGGCTGTGGGCCTTCTGTTCGGATGTTTTATTAGAAATGTTTTTTTTTTTTTCCTTCAGAAAAGAAAGGTGGAAGAAAGGAGCCCATAAATTGGGATTTGGAAGGTTATTTCTTGTCAGAGGAGGTGTGAGCTGAGGCCAGAGCGGAAGCCGTTTGCATAGATGTCTTCCATGAGCAGAGAGAGGCCTTAGGCTCTCCCCATGAGGAAGTGTGTGGGTGTCCCCAGGGAGGGAGCCCAGGCCTCTGTGGGTGCTGTCCTGTGCCCACTGTGCAGACTCTAGATGAAGCTGGGGGACGCACTGAAGTCTGGGGCCCTCCCCACCCACTCCCTGCAAACTCAGCACACTCACATGCATGAGTTCCAGACAGCATGGCTGGACCCAAGGGTACTTGGGCTCATCTGGTGTAGCTTTGTTATGAGCCCTGGGGCCACTGTGGGGACTTGCTGAGAGGCACACTCTAGAGGTAGGGTTGGGTGTACCTCAAGTCTTAATCAGGAGTTTAGAGTGATGTTGGGGATTCTGAGGGTACCTTTTTCCTTTTCCTTTTCCAGCTAATACCATTTTGGCCCACAGATGTGACTAAAATCACATTCTTAGAGATTTACTCATTTTGATTCAAGCTTAGCTCACAATTATACAGCACAGTCTCCTGGGAAGGCTTATATGTTAAGCTCTGTCAGTAATTTCTCCCATAGCAAGAATAAAGGAGATAAAGATACTGGATACCTGGGGGCTGGGGCATGCGTATGTGTGCAGGGGGCAGTGTGAAGAGAGGCGAGTCTGGCAGGAGGAGAACATCTGGTCTGGGGGTCCATCAACCAGGAGAGCTGCAGCAGAGGTCCTTGGCCCCTCCAACTAATTTTATCGACATTAAAATTTAACCCAGAGGAGGCCTGGACATTTGGATTTCCCCCTCACACCTGTGGGCAGGTGAGGACTCCACTGCGGGTTGCCTCCCCACCCAGGAGGCCCAGCGGCTCCCGCAGCTGCCATTCTCCTGGAGCCTGACAGAATGGGACCCATGGGGAAAGCTGCCACGTCAGCACCCAGCCCCGATTTGCACTCCAGCAGCTAATTAAAGCCAGGAAGGTAATTTATTGCTGAGGGAGAATGTGCGGGAGGTTTGGCTTAGTTGAAATGGCCCCCAAAGAGTTATGGAAAGCTAAAGTGGGTTTTCAGAAGCAAAAGTTAATTGCTCTTCACTTAGCATTTCAGTGTCATGTGGCTCTGAGTTACACACATGCTGAGTGGAGGCCTTTACCCAGACACGGGGACACAGGGTGGGGGAGGGGTACAGGACTCAGGGCCTGCAGGTGGCTGAAGGGCTCCCACCCCACCCCCACCATGGATTCCTTATACGGGAAGGAGGGGCATGGCTTTGCCTGCTCCCTGGAAACAGCCCCAGCTGGGGTGGGACTGGGAGGCATTTGTGTAGGGAAGAGTTTTCCTGTGGGGAAAGAGCTCTGGTCTGAGAATCTGGAGACTGGGAGTGGAGCTGGGAGACAGGTGGCTCCTACTTCTGCCCTGACAGCTCAGTGGCTTGGATGAGCTCCTGCTCCTCTCCAGGACTCCCCTCTTTTTAATGACCACTAAAATACCTCTTCATTTATGGCATCTTTGACACCATGATTTGTCTCCCACCTTTTGGTTACTGTTCATGCTGACCCATTTGGCAGAGGGGAAGACTGAGGTATAAGACTAACAGAGTATATGGAGGACATGGCTCTGACTTGACTTTAAGCTACCTGGAGAGAGAGGCTTCTTGGTTCTTAAAATGTCTTCTGTGTGAGCAGTGGCATTTGGGGAGAGGGCTAAAACGCATGGATCTGAGTTGGTTTAGCCAGAAGGGGTAAAAAATCCTTTCAGCGAGAAAGCAGCCAAATGGAAAGGGTACAGAGCTGTGGCAGCAATTATCCTAACTATTGGCTTGACTAGTATGGGGCACTAAGTATTTCAAATGGCATCTCGTGTTCATGTTGAAGGAGTTAAGCCAAGAAGCTCCTGTGTGTCTTTCCAGGTACATTTGGGAGGAGAAGCATAGCTTGTAGAAGTGAGGAGGTAAGGGGTTCTGCATTTAGGCTTTTAGTTTGAGGAAGTTTGGAAATGGTACCGTGTTCTGGAGATGCATCCAGGTCACTTCTCAGGTAGGGGTTATGTTCCAAAGTCATTGAGCCGGTGAATCTAGTGAAGCCAAAATTATTTTGGAGACGTCTTCTACTGCTCCTGAAATGTGAAAGTGAGGATTATTTTACTCCTTCAACATTCCTACTCTATGGTTCTTCATCTGGGAGTAAATAGAGGGTGAAGTCTAGCTGGAATGGCGTGGGGAACAGCGATGGCAAAAATAATGGGGCGAATGAAGGTATTTATGTATAAGAGATATGCGCATGACTCTTGCTGTCCAATGTGAGGATCAACAAGGACAGGCAGAAAGCTCTTAAGATAAACTGTCTGCAGATGATATGAACCCTGTGAGAATCTCTGAATCAAGGAATAAATAAAAGTCCTTTAAAAAACGTTGCTTATGCTTGCTCTTCTGATTGTGGACAACAGAATTGTCAAGATACATACTTTGTGGATAAGGTGAAGTCCAGTAGTATCTGTGAGTCAAGAACTATATTGAAAATAACTTGAACTTCTTGGAGACAAGATGTGACCCCTAACCAAAATGCTTCAGCATACCAGGTGTGGTGTTCATGCCTGTAATCCTAGTGACGTGGGAGGCTAAGAAAGGAGGATGGCAAGTTTGAGGCCAGACTCAGCAACTTAGCAAGGCCCTGTATGAAAAAAGAAAGGAAGAAAGGATTGGGGATGTAACTCATTGGTAAAGCATTCCTGGGTTCAATCCCCAGCACCCCACACTTGGAATATTTGATCTCAGGAGCAAATCATAACAGGTTAATCTGAGAGCACTGGAAATGAGATTGAATTCCCCTGCGGTAATTGTGGTGACTCCAAACATTAGTGAGCATGCTTTTTTAAATGCTCCCTTCCCAATTATTTAAAAGTGTTTCTGAATTAAGGATATTGGGTCAAAGAGTTCCTGCTTTTCTTTTTTTCTTTTTCTGTTTTTTTTTTTTTTTTTTTTTGTTTTTTTTTTTGGTACTGGGGATTGAACCCAGGGGCACTTAACCACTGTGCCACATCCCCAGCCCTTTGTCACATTTTATTTAGAGACAAGGATTCCCTAAGTTGCTCAGATCCTTGCTAAGTTGCTGAGGTTGGCTTTGAACTTGCAATTCTCCTGCCTCAGCCTCCTGAGCTGCTGGGATTGCAGGCGTGCACCATCACGCCTGACAGTCCTTGCTTTTCTTGAGAATGTTCTAGACATCTCAGAATACAGTCAGAATCTCAGCGAAGGCCTGAATGGACTGCACACCAGGTCACGGTGGTACTTAGGTCATGTTCTAGTCTGCAAATTCAAACTTCTTGGAAGTCCTCTGTTTAGACAGAGGGTAAAATGACATACTGGTATAGGCCTGGTAGTGTCCTTGGACTTGGGTTCATGTGTTTTTAGACTAAAGACTACATTTAGTAAAATACCAAGTGCTGAGGAAACCTGAGGCACCTCCTGCTGTCGTGCTGAAGTGCTAGGAACGTGGGCAGTATTTCCAAAACACAGGCTTCTTTGCTCTGCCCGATTGAAGGGTGGAAGCTTTCTTTTTGATGGTCAGGTCCAAATGCTATGTTTCTGGTTAAAACTTGAAGCTAGTGTGGCCAGCACTTCCCCGTCCTTCTCATTCCTTGACAGCCTTGTATGCACTGGACTTAGCAGTAAGTGCATGAGGGATGTAGATTAAGGAGACAGGGCCTCACTGGCAGGATGGGGGCAGTAGTGGCTGCCTGTGGATGCCTTTGAAAAGAGTTTGGTTTCTGTGATGATGAATGAGACAGAGAATGGCCTCATTTTCTTCTGGAAGCAAATCCTAATATCTTGTTGGGATGGGCAGAGAGTGGAAGTGAGAAACATTATTTAGATGATGAGAACAGGAAGAAGGGTAGGGAATGGAGCTACTGATCATTGTGCACTTTTAGGTAGAGAAAGTCTGGCAAAGGGCAAGGGAAACACTATAAATTAGCAAGGCTAAGAGCCTTTTGGAAGCCAGGGCTTTTATTCTCCTGCAATATGCAGATTCCGGTTCAATCATCCTAAATGAAGTGTACCTTGTTCGTCCTTGAAGCCTTCTGGGGATAAAGCTGTAGGAGCACATCTCCGTAGAATATGTTGAGACTTTGAAAATTTTAAAATATTATTCTACAGATAACAAAATTGAATCCATTTGCCAGACAGTGGACAGCCAGGAGGGAACCTATTTCAGACAGTGCTTTGTAAACCTCCTTATCTAGTAGGGGCAGAGATGCATAGGCACAGGGCCCCAGAGATGCCATGGCCTGAAACATCTTAGCATAAGTGTCAAATGTCTGAAGTTTAGTATTTCATGTTCAAAACTTATCCATCTCATCATAGTTCATCTGTGTTTTAATATAAAAACCATGTTTTAAATCACCATCAGGAAAAGCATGTAGGTATGCACATGTTTTTCATTGCTCTACCAAAGGAAGAGACACATTTTTACTGAATCCATTTTGGAACCCTGAACTTGGAAGGGCAGGAAGTGACCTCTGTGCTCTGGCTGTGGTTTGAGCGTGTTCCCCAATGGTTCATGTGTTAGTCGGCTTTCTGTCACTGTGACAAAATACCTGAGAAAACCAACTTAAAGGAGGAAAGGTTTCTTATGGTTCATGGTTTCAGAGGTGTCAGTAGGCTTGCTACTTTGGTTCTGTGGTGGCATGGTATGTCATGGTGAGAATGCATGGTGAAGGAGGTGTCTTCACCTCACGGTGACTGGGGAGCAAAAAGAGAAAGAAAGAGGAGGGGTTGTGATCCCACTATCTCCATTCAAGGGCATGCCCCAGTAACCTAACTTCCTCCGGCTAGACCTCACTTCTTAAAGGTTCTACCATCTCTCAACAGTGACAAGGTAATGACCAAGCTTTTAGCACAGGGGCCTTTAGGGGACATTTAAGATCCAAACCACAACACAGTGCTAGACACATGTTCCTCAATATGACAACATTGAGAAGTGGTGAATCTGTAAGAAGTGGGGCCCAGTGGAGGGTGATATTGTCATGGAGGTGCCACCCTTTGAAGGTCTCTCAGGACATGTTTCGTTCTCACAGGGTTTTGCTCTTATTAAGGAGCAAGCCTGGCTTCTCTTTGATCTCTTCTTTCTTTGCCTGGACACATGCCCTTGGCACTTGAATGGTTCCCTTTCCACTTTTCCACCATACTGTGCTGCAGCCAGGGGGCCCTCACCAGACACTGGGGCCTTGTTGTTTGAACTATCCTGTCACCAAAATCTTGAGCCAAATAAAATCCCTTTTTTTTTTTTTATGGTGCTCAGCTCTGTTACAGCAACATAAAATGGACTGAACAGAGGTCCACAACTCTCAGTGGTAAGGTCTCTTTACTAAGAACCAATACAAAATGGTGACAAATTTTCCCTACTTTTTGAGCTGAGTCGTGGTGGTAACTAAAGAGAGATGTCCTGAAAACTTTTTTTCTTGCTATGAATACCAGGAAATGGCACATTCAGGTAAGCCTGGAAGGGGAACCTCAGGTTGGCCTGTCACGACTTGGCCTCAGCTCTGCACAGAGAACTGTGAATTGTGTTCATTGGGGGAATAACGAAGGTTTCCTCAGCCTCTGTTTGTGTAATTCCCAGAGTTACATTTCCCCTTACTCTGTCTCTCCCTCCCTCCCTCGGTTTCTCCTGGTCTGAGGTTGTTATCTCCCTGTTCCCATATCCCTGAGCAGGCCAGGGATCAGACCCATTCTACATGGGGCATTTTGCTGCAGTGGGTCCTCGATGCCCACTCCGTTGGGTTCTCATACTTGGGTAGATTTATCTTTGGAATGCAACCACACCCAACTCTGAAAAAGGCAGCACCAGCCACTACTGTCCCATTACTAATGACTCAACTCTAGCTATATAGCAGCTGCTGATGGGGATGAGGGATGAGAAGAGAAGAAAGAAGAAAATCAAAGACACATGCTTTGCTTGAGTCAGCCCCCTCAGTAAATGGAACTATATGATAGTAGGTCTAGAAACACAGGTTAGGTGCATCTTCAAAACCCAGGGCTTCAACACCCAGCGGGGCGGCTTCTTCTTCTTTTAAAATGGAGAACTTGTTGCCCTGAGTGGCAAAGAGCCCACAAATAACTGAGCTGTACTTTGGAAATGGATCTGATGAGCCTTTTAATAGAAGAAAATCATCATTATTTCCCAAGAGTTCACATTCCCATAACATCTTTATTAGCAGCCTCTCTTCTAAATAAAGTTCAGTGGATTGATTTTGGTGGGGTTTTCTCATTTTAAATATTCCCTTAAATTATGACCGTGGATAAAGTCCCGTCTTCACCATTGTTATTATTGTTATCAGCATCAGCAACTCCATTGTTATATTTATGTAGCACTTAGAAAGCTCTCAAAACACTTCAGGTATATTACCTCATTTGTCCTCATAGCATCCTGGTATGTGGGAGAAGGGGCCACGTTACAACTGAACATCGAGTACAGACTTCTCTGTTCTGTGCCTCGGTGTGAAACCTCCTTTGGGGTGGCCAGGAGGAAGCCCTCTGTACCCTTGTCCTGTATATACCTCTTCCTTTACCTGGCACATAGGAGATTACACCAACACAATTTACAGCCACCCAGAGGCTGGACAGCTCAGAGGACTCCACTTGGGGCAGAACAGAGGTCACCTGCCATTGGCTGGGGCTGTGGAATAGGGGCAGGACCCTTAGAAATTGCCTTGACCACCTAGGCCCTGACATGCCCTCTCACCTTGCCTTGGCCTAAGAAGCCAAAATCAGGGGGAGGGAAAGAGGGAGGGAGGAAGATGAGAGGGAGGGGATCACAGAACAGTGGAAAGACACTGGCCTGGGAGTCAGGAGATCTGAGGTTCAAATCCTGGTTCTGACACTTATAAACTTTTCTTCTTGAGTTAGTCCCATAATATTTCTGAGATTTCATTTCCTCCTTAATTAAAAAGGGGGTCTTTATTTTTTGTTTTGGTACATTATAATTATATATAATAGTGGGGTTTGTTGTTACATATGCATACATGACACAATATAACCATATAATTTGGTCAGCTTCATTCACTGGTACCTTCCCTTTCTCTTCCCTCCTCCTGCCTCCTCATCTCCTTCCTCTACTCTGCTGGTCTCCCTTCTATTTTCATGAGACCTGCATCCCCCGTATTCAAAAGGGGGTTAGTAGCTCCTCTCTGGGCTTTGGTGAAGATTAAATATGGTAGCCTAAATAGAAGTGCCTAGTGCATGGATGGGCATAAGCATGCAATGAGTGTTGGTTCCAATTCTTTGTTTAATATTTTTCTCCTGGAGAAACCTAAACTGTCTTTCTGGTATGACTTCCAGAACTAAGAGGGAAAACAAAAGAGCATTTGGATGGATTCATCGTTTTAATCAGTGTCTTGTCAGAAATCGTGTATTTTCTCTCCTATGTGAGTAAAAGCTAGTGGCTAGTAACAAGCCCATTCCGAGGCCTGTGTCAGAGATCATGCTGGACTGAAAGCAGGCATCCTGGACTGTAGCTGCTTCTCTGCCACTATCCAGATGGAGGCCCTGGAGCAAATAAATCACTTGGCATGTCTAGGCCTCAGTTTTCTGATCTATAAAATGAAGAGCTTGGAATAAATGATCCTGTCAATATCTATAAGCTTCATAATTCTGTAATTTTACGAGAAGTGATTTTTAGAGAAAAAGTCAAATTATGTGTGTGAGCTCTGTTCTATCCATCTCCTGAGCCATCCATGCCACAGGGAGCCCTACTGGGAGGCCGGGCATTGTTATCAAGGAACTGCAGCTGACTCGGGGACAGTGCTTGGGTGGTGGGCACAGTGCCAGGAAGAAATGAACACCCTTCGGAAGGCTGGTGGGCAAACCCAACCTCAGAAGGAACTTCATAGGGCACAGATTGAGCCCTGGTAATTGGTGAACCCAGGCCTCCTTCTCTCCTCCCCCTGCCTGCTCACCTGTTGGCCTTGGGGAGGAGAGCAGGGCTCCTGGGCCTGGACTGATGGCTGGGCAGCCCAATGGCAGCAAAAAGCGCAGCTGCTCTGAGGGTTGCTGAGAGACTGGAGACTGGACTGCCTGGCTGCTCTGCTGATGACATCCCCAGGCCACATTGGAAAGGCATGTCATTCATTCCTTTTATGATAGTTGTTGGGTCTACTTTGCAGTAAATACTTCACATTCCACAGAGTGATAAGTTCTTCTAAGACAAACCACTTCAAACCTACCCTCTTCAAAGCTGGCACTCCTGCATTATCCCTAGAAGTTGGGGGAGAGTCTTGGCACATAGATGGTTAGGACATTTTCTTATACTGATTTCCCTGCACTTAGATACATCAGAGAACACACAAAGGACAAAGAAGACTTTCCTCTGTATTAGCTAACTTTCTGTTACTATAACAAAACACCTAAGATAGTCAACTTAAAAAGATGAAAGGTTTATTATGGCTCACAATTTTGGAGGTTTCAGTGTATGATTGTTTGGTCCATTGCTCTTGGGCCTGTGACATCATGATAGGGAGTATGTAGTAGAGCAGACCTTTCCCCTCCTGACTGGGACACAGAAGAGAGAAAGAGGATGGGCCAGCTCCCCTTTAGGGAACATCCCAATAAAACTGGAAGACCTCCAACTGCATCCCACTTTATAAATTTTCTATAACCTTCAAAAAAGTGCCATAGGCTGGGGCTCAAGCCTTTAACGCATGCGTCTTTGTGGGACACTTACCCAAATCATAGCAACCCCATACTTTATGTTTTATAAAATAAAGCAAAAAGCAAAGCAAACAAACAAATAAAAAGCCCAATGCTGTATGCCCTTTTAGTTGAATTTCGCTGAGTGCTTAGAAGGGTCATTCACCCTGCTGGGTGCTGTGAGGGTGTAACAGTGAATATGACTCTGTCCCTACTCTCCAGAGCACACAGTCTAGGGTGAGAGGTAGGCAAACACACAATTAACTAGGACAACAAGGCAGATGGGCAGGATTGCTTGTGTAAGTCCCTAGATATGATGGGGGAATAACTGGGAATGAGAGGTTTTGTGAAATCCTTCATTTGGAGGTCAATAACTCTCGATTTGGACCTTAAATGATTGGTAGGATCACAACAAAAACACATGAGAGGATAGAGAAAGGCCCAGAAGGAAGAGTTCAAGGCAAGGTAGTGAGAAAGACTCCTTTATTTACATTGCAGTATGTCCTTGTTTGCACGAGTCTGGACCAGGAGCACACTGACTCTGGAATGCATCTTTACTTAAGAAAATGACAAGAATGTAAAACGAGGTCTCAGCTGAAGTATGAATGAAACTTCAAATGCAAATACCATTTTAAAATCAATTTTGATACCTTTTCTGCCTTAGAGGTAATGTTCTTTGAAGTGGAGCTGGAAGGAAGAGACATTCTGACCTTGTCCTTGACTGTGCCCATGACAGACATCACTAACTGAACCTGGCACATCTTCCCCTCTGAATGGGGCTTTCCTCAGGGTGCTCTTTGGTGTTCCAGGCAGGCCCTGCCAATCAGTCAGTTGTATTACACCAGATAAATTCTATTTGCTATTTTCTGTTTAAAGTCTTAAAACTTTACTACTCTCTTAAATACCGAGTAGCATTTTTATGAAACCCAAAGACTAAAAACGGAGAAATTTTATAACATCTAGTGATGTAAGAATCTCAAAATATAACTGGAAGTTGCTCAGGGAGCTCTGGGACTAGCCTGAAGATATTTTCTGTTTTCACCCTGTGATTTAATGTTGTAAATATTAGATTCAAAGAGAGAGAAAATATGTAATAAATAAATATATATAATAAAATATATAGATATTTTATAAATATCTATAAATATACAGATAAATATATAGAAAAATTACCTTTGACTTATAAGGATCAATGGTTTTCAACTTGCTTATAATGCAGGTTCTGGGGCCTCATTTTAGACTAAATCAGATGTTCTGGTCTTAGAACCTGGAAATCAGCATGTTTACCAAACTCCTTATGTGATTCCTTGTAGTCTGAGACAGGACCAGATGTTTTTAGGAGCCAGAGACAGAGATGAAAAGGAATTTTTTCTTTGCCCTATGTCTTTGGATGGTTGGCCAAAAATACAATTCATTTCTCATAGTGGAGCTACCTTCCATTCCATGGTATTCTAAGCAATAGAAAATAGAAAACGGCAGTCTTTTGAAGTTGGAAATGAAGCCACCATTTCCAAAGAGATTGGTCATTTGGAAGATCATGATTCAAGCTCTATGGAGGTCAAACTTTGGGATGAATTAATTACCATGCCTCCATATTATCTTTTGGACTTGGTTTTAGGAGGAATTGAGAGAGAAGGTAGTTTATGTTGACCAATAACACAAATTATTTTGAAATTTCTAGTTGTCTCAGTCTGTTTTGTGCTACTATAATGGAATGCCTGAGATCAAATTATTTATAAAGAGCAGAAATTTATTTCTCATAGTTCTGAGGCTGGGAAGTCCAAGATTGGGCACCGGATCTGGGGGAGGGCCTTCTAAACTGCGCCCTCACATGGTGGATGGGGAAAAGACAATAGGGACAAACCCTCACCCAGCAGAAGGGCCAGAGATAGTGAGCCTACCCTGCAAACACCTTTTATAGTGGCATATTAAACAGCTCCTATTAGGCCCCACCTCCAAACACTACGAATAAGTTTCAACATGAGTTTCAGAAGGGACAGAGACATTCAAACTATAGTACTGATTGTATGAACAATATTTGAGTCCCCTTGAAATTTATAGTGATAGTAATAAATACCATGTATTGTAATAAGTAGTAATAAATACCATCTGCTCTGTACTAGGCACTTCACTCTGACTACATTCACATTGTCTAATTCAGTTCTTAATACTATGAAAAATCATTATTTTCAGAAGAGGAACTGTGTGTTCAAAAATTAAGGAACTTGCCTTGAGTGACACAAGAGGTGGATGTGAGTCTTGAACCTAAGGCTGCCTGATTCCAAAACGTTTATTCTTATTTATTACATTCCAATTTCTTTTTCCAAGAAATCTTCTGTTTTGAGAGATTGCTGGAACCCAGACCAAAAGCCATCATTAGTGTTGCAAACCTCAAGTTGAAACTGAGAAGCACTCTTCTTGAACACAGTAAAGGTGGTCTGTTAATTCAACTTGACGGAAATTCATCCAGTTAAGCAGTAGGCCTATTATTTGTTTACTTTTGTATGAATACATTTGCTAAAATGTATTAGGATTGACCTTATGCCCCAAATCTATATTTTTGAAAAGTTTAAAGGGCTCTTTTTTGCTATCATTATTTTAAAAAGACAACAAAATAACCAATGAGGTCCTTATACCTGTGCCTTTCCATAGAACCTCTGGATGCTGCCCCTGTGGAGTGTGCTCTGGGAAGGACACGTGGAGCTGATTGCTCACCCAAGGTAGGAAAGAGGACCAGTTTGTGGTGCTCCTGTTCAGATTATAAGTTCTCTCAAAGGCTCATAAGTTGAAGGCTTGTTTCCCAACCCATGGGAAGCATCGGAACCTTTAGGAAGTGGGACATTAGTGTGAGGTCTTTGGGTCACTTGGAATGTGCCCTCAAAGGTGTTCAGCCCCTTCTTCTTCCTCCCTTTTTTTTCCATCCATGAGATGAATGGCTTTGTTCTGCCATAGGCTGCTGCTGTGATATGCCACCACAGGCCCCAAGGCAACACCAGTTATGGACTGAAACCTCTGAAGCTGTGAATCAAAATAGATCTTTCCTCTTTATAAATGGATTGTCTCAGGTGTTTTCTTTTCTTTTTTTTTTTTTTTACAATGACAGAAAGCTGACTAACACAAGTGGTCAGGAATTTTGGTTTCTAGGGAGCTCTGTTACTGAGTAACTATTACTTGGGCAAGTCACTTTACCACACTGATTCTAAGTTTCCATACAAATTCATTGAACCAGAGGCCACAGAATTCTCTAATGGGCTGGGGATATAGCTCAGCTGGTAATCAAGCACAAGGCCCTGGGTTCAATCCCCGGCATGGCAAAAACAAACAAACAAACAAAATTCTCTATCTAAAATGTCATGATTTTAGAAAAAAATATGTCAACCAGGGAGCTAGCAAAGAGAGTGTTATACCCTTGTTGGCAGCACCATTACCAGTGTTCCCGCAGTCTAGGAGGGTCAAAGTGGGGGCAACCCTGGACACTAGTCTTTTGAGGCATCTGCTTTCTCACTGGCCTCTGACCTGCCTTCTTTCTGGTCCTGAAGTTGTTAGACTCTTTTCTCCTCATGAGATAGTCATAATGGTTCTAGACTCATATTCTTTGGTATTTCTTGTTGGGGGGAATGAAAATCCCAGATCTTTAAGCAAAAATTCAATGCACAGATTATTGCTCTTAGTAATGCCAATCACCCATTCACAC
>JAJEJO010040886.1:6183-19895 GCA_020662805.1 Glaucomys volans | reverse complement strand
TAAAGATATTGTGTCCATCTACAACTAAAAAATATTTTTTTAAAAAAGAAATAAACAAGTTAGACTAATGTCATAAAAAGTAGGAACCAGAATATCCTCCAAACGTGCTCCAAACTTGAGTTCAGATTTGAGCTTTAGATGTTTCTTCTTTTCCCTTATCTTTTAAAAAACGACTCACTCCAGTGTCTTGTTACCAAGCCAAACAAGCCTGGTGATGTGGTTGGCAGTGCCATCTGGCTTTTTATTTATTTTTATTTTTTTTTTAGTTGTCAATGGACCTGTATTTTATTTATTACTTATATGTGGTGCTGAGAATTGAGCCCAGTGCCTCACGCATGCTAGGCAAGTGCTCAACCACTGAGCCACAACTCCAGCCCCATCTGTCTTTTTAAAAAATATTTTATTGTTTTGTATCTTATTGTTTTGTTAACAATTATATGAAGGTACCAGAATGAAAGGAACATACATTCCTTCTTAAAAAGAATGCCTTACTCTAATACTTAATATTTCCGTGCAGAACATATCTCTTCACTGTCTGTTCTTTGAGCTATCTCTGTCACCATAGTTTGGTTACTGAGTTAGTCTTTCTGTTTAGCAACTGTGTGTGGTTTTTATTCATTGATATTGCCCCCATAGGATTGCTTTTGTCATTCCTGTTCTTTTTCTTGGAAGGATCAATTTTATATAATCATTTATCTTTAGCTGTTTGACACAAAGGACAGACAAGACTTATACTGTTTATGAATCCAATGAATCTTATTTATAAGATACTCTTAAAGCTCAGGTCTTAAATTTCCCCCTCAAGAGGTAATTCATGCCAATATAAGTTATAAAAACACTAAAATATCACATATAGTTTCTTAAACATTAGTTTTTTTCAAAAGTACTCTAACTACAGATGGCTATAATTTTTATCCTACATCATTCACATTAAGAAAATAGTGTAGTGGATTTCAGTACTTGTGTAACAATCAATTGGAGATAAGGGAGTAACATTTTGGAGAGCTCTCTGTCATGGCTCATCATCCTTAACCCAGGAGAAGATGTAACATAGTAAGTGAGAGAATTGGGGTTTGAGACATCTGAATGACGCAGAAACCTCAGTTCCTTCATTTGTATCCTGCAGTAGTGGAGAGTATTATAATTAATTTATCAAGTTTGGTTCTTATTATGTCTTAAACTTTTTTTCTTCCTAGGAAGAAGGAGGACACTTAACTGAAGCTTCTAAGTAATCCAGAAAAGCTGGTAAGCTATATTTTGAAGACTGCCTGTTGTTGTGCTGCTTATGGACTTGAAATTACAGAATTTTACATATGGTTTATTTTGTTTTTGTTGTCGAAGTAAAATATGACATGGGGAAATGAGAGAATGGAACCTTAACAGTAACACTCCCAGGCAAACGAAAGACATAGTTGAAACCACACTTGTACAGTCAACCCGAATAAGGAACAATGATTGTCAATTCTTTCCATCACCTTATTCAAAGGTAACATAGTTTTTCAAAACTCTTTCCAATTTTTTTTTTTTGCATATCATCTTCCATGATGACAAACATCGTAAAAAACATAAGGCAGTAAGTTTATAATAGCAAACAGGATTAGCAACAGAGGAGATATATGTATAGAATTAACATTGACAGAATTTGGTGGGAATAAACAGTTCTTCGGTGTGCTCTTATGGAAAGAAAGAGATAGAAAAGAAGCCAAAAGAACAGCTTGATGAATATGAAGCTGAGAAAAAGGAATGCAAGAAAAATTCACTTATGAAGGAAGGGATAAATATCCAGATTGAATAAGAGAGTCAAAATGGTTGACATTTAAAATAGCAAATAGTGAAATTAAGGAGAGCAGGAACTCAATATTATGCCAAATGTGAAAATTTAGGGGAAGGACATTCTGGATATATAGAACAATGTGTCACATTCTATCTACCATTTACTCTTGATATTCTTTTTTAAATTTATTTATTTTGATTCTTTGTACACAAATGGATTACAGCTGTTATTTCTCTGGTTGTACACAAAGTAGAGTCACACCATCTGTGCATTCATACATGTACACAGGGCAATGATGTCTGTCTCTTTCTGTTATTATTATTACCCCCCCACCCCAACCAACCCATCTCTTCCCTCTATGGAATCTATCCTTCCTCCATTCTTGCCTTCCTTCCGCCCGCAGTATGCATCATCATTCTCTTATCAGAGAGATCATTCGGCCTTTGGATTTTTGGGATTGGCTAATCTCACTTAGCATAACAGTCTCCAGCATCATCCATTTACCTGCAAATGCCACGATTGATATTCTTGAATGACCAGGAGGCAGGTTATAGGATTACCATCTTAATCATTTTGTGATTATAATAAATAGAAAAATGTGCAAATAAATATGGTGTATTTTAGATACTTAATAAATCAATGTTTTCTTTGCTTCTGTTCTTCTTAAAGCTTGGAATAATTTATATTTTGTACCAATGACTATAGGCTTAAAACTATTAAGATGGTCAATGCTTGTTTAATTATGTTAGAATGGACTCTACTATCATGTATAACTAAAAAGAAACCAATAAATTAAAAAAAATAAATAGGTACTGATATTGAAAGAAAAAGATACATCTAGACAGAACAAGTAATAGTGGTAATGAATGTGGTAAATGAAAAATGAATGAACTTCTGAAAATTAAAAAAGATGGTCATTTTTTAAAAACTTGTTACATATTAATTATACTAAAAATTTCACTGTGGCATATTTGTATAGACATATAGTATGGTTTGATCAATTATACTCTCCCAAATCTATCTTTAACATTCCTTCCTCCATACTCTGAAACAATTTGATCTATGCTAATGGTCCTTCATCTGTTTTCATGTTGAACATTTCCCACCTCTGGTTTTCCATGTGAGAGTAATATGTGATGCATTTTTCCTGATTCTGGTTTATTTTGCTTAACAGGATGCTTCCCAGTTTCATCTATTTTCCTAAAATTGACTTAATGTTGTTTGTTCTTTATGCATAAAAATCTCCCTTGTGTATATACATTACATTTTCATTATCAGTTCTCTTGTTGACAGGCATCTAGCCTGATTCTGTAACTTGCCTCTTATGAATAGTGCCATGATAAAGATGGGAACATGTGTATCTCTAAGTATGCAGACTTTAATTTTTCCAATAGATACTGAGGAGTAGTATAGTTGGATCATAAAGCAGTTCTATTTTTAGTTTTCTGAGTAGCCTTTGTACTGATTTCCGTAGGGGCTATCGTAATTTATGTTTCTACCAATAGCATATTATCTCCTCAATTATTCCCACTGTTATGTGCTTTCTTTATGATTGCTTTTCTCAATGGTAGAAAATGGGATCTTGATGTCTTGATTTGCCTTTCTATAATGGCTAAAGATGTTCACTTTTTTTCACAAGTGTTGGCCATTTGTACCTCTTAGTTTGAGAACTAGCTGTGCATTTGCTCATTGATTGAATAGGTTTTTGTGTTTCTGGTGTTAAGATGTTGGTGTTAATATTTACCCTCTGTTAGAAGAGTAGATGACAAAGCTTTTCTCCCATTCTGGAGGCTGCCTCTTCTTACTATTACTTGTTTCACTTACTATGCAGGAGGGTTTTGGTTTGATGTACTCCCTCTTATCTATTGTTGAAATTTCCTGAGCTGTTGGGATTTCTGTTCAGGAAGTCATTGCCTACATACTGAAGTGTTTTCCATGTATTTTCTTCTAGCACTTGTAAAGTTTATAGTCTGGTACTTATGTCTTTAATCCTTTTTGAATAAATTCTTGTACAGTGTTAGAAAATAGGCATCTAGTTTCCTTCATCTGCATATGGGTATCTAGTTTTCCCAACACTGTTTTTTAAATGCCTCTCTTTTCTCCAACATATGTTTTTGGCCTCTTTGCCTAGAATCACATGACTGTACCCGTGTGGGTTTGGCTCTGACTTCTATTCTATTCCATTGGTCTATGTATCTTTCTTTACACCAGTACCATATTTTTGGTTTATATTTTGAAATTGGGCATTATAGTGTATCCATTGTTAATCTTAGAATCAGCCTCACTAAGTCTTTTTTTTTTCCTTCCATACAAGTTATGAGTTTTTATTTTTTCAAATGAAGAACATCATTTGAATTTTGTTGGGAATACATGGAATCTGTAATCCACATATGGTACTATGACCATTTTCACAATATTAATTCATCCTTTCCGTGAACATAGGAGATCTTTCTACCTTCTGTTATTTTCTTTAGTTTCCTTTTTCATCAATCTGTAATTTTCCTTGAAAAGATCATTCATTTCCTTGGTTAGGGTTATTCCTAGCTATTTTTAAAGCTATTTGAATGAGCTGTTATGCTTACCTCATTCTTAACAGGTTTGCTATCGGTATATAGACAAACCATTTATTTGTATGTGATTATTTTGTATCCTGTTACTGTGATGAATTTGTTCCCCAGAACTAGAATTCTTGTGGTGTAACATTTGTGATCTAAGAATGGGACTATATCATTAGCAAATAGAAATAATTATAACATTTTAACTTTCCTATTTTAATCCCTTTTCTTTCTTTCTCTTCTCTACAGTTTCAAGTACTGTGATTAATGGAATTGGTGGCAATGAACATCCTTGTCTTTTTCCTGATTTTGGAGAAAATTTTCCTGTTCCCTCTACAATTGGCTTTGGGTTTGATGTATTTGGTCTTTATTATGTTATTGTAAGTTCTTTCTGTTTCTAGTTTCTCAAGGCTGTGTCATGAAGGGCCACTAATTTTGTCAAAGGCTTTTTCTGTAGCTATTGAAATGATCATGTAGTTTTGCCCTTGATTCTATATATGGTGTATGAGTTTTATTGATTTGCTTGTATTGAATCATCCTGGAGCAAAAGCAATTTGATCATCATGTGTGAAATTTTTTTTTTTTTTGTATGTGGCACCAGAGACTTGAACCAGGAGCCCAGTACCACTGAGCCACATCCCCAGTCCTTTTCATTGTTCACTTTGATACCAGGTCTCACTAAATTTCCAGCTAGCTTTGAAATTGCAATGAACCTAAAACAATGTCCTGCATTTCTGAGAATCTAGACATACACCACCATGCCCAACATTGTATGTTTTTTAATGTGTTGTTGAATATGGTTTGCAAAGATTTTATGAGAATTTTTAGACTATGTTCCTCAAGAATATTGGTGTCACATTTTTTTCTTTGTTGTATCCATATTCACTTTTGAATCAGGGTAATATTCACTTTGCAGAATTACTTTGGAAGTGTCTTTCCTTTGCTCATACATGGAATGGGGAGATTAATATCAGTTCTTTAAATATCTGATAAAATTCAGCCATGCATTCTCCTCTGGTCATGGATGCTTATTATTGTTTCAGTCTAATTGCTTGTTATTGAGCTATTTGTTTTTCTCTATTCCTTTGATTCAAATTTTGTAGGTCATATATATTACTATCTTGATCTTCTAGATTTTTACACTTTTGCAATTTAAGTCTTCAAAAGAGTCTAGATTTTCCCATTTATTGAAATATGTGTTTTCCAAATAGTCCCTAGAGATCCTGGATTTCAGTGGTGTCTGTTGTAATATTTCTGTTTTTGTTTCTAGGTTTATTCATTTGTATGTTCTTTCTCTTTCTTTTAGTTACCTTGGCTAAGGGTTTATCAATCTTGCTTACCTTTTCAAAAACCAACCATTTTTTTCATAATTGCTATGTTTTGTTTGTTGTCTGTTTTATAATTTTGCCTCTGATATTTATTATTTCTTTCCTTGTATTGGTTTTGGAATTGATTTACAGATGTTTGATTTACTAATGATGCATCATTAGGTTTTTAATTTGAAGTATGTCATTGCTATAAACTGCCTTCATATAAGTGCTTTTGCTGGATCAGGGGAGGGAGAGGTGGGAAGGGAAAAGAAAGGTTCTGGGCAATAAGATTGATCAAAACATGTTATGTGCATTTCTTATATGGAATAATGAATCCCACTATTACATATACATATAATGTCTGAATGAAATAAAATTTAAAAAACTGCTTTTACTGTATCTTATATTTTGTGGATGCGTGTTTCAATTCTCATTTGGTTCTGAGGTTTTTAAAAATTCCCCCCTGATTTCATCAGTGACCCTTTGATTATGCAGCTGTATTGTTCATTCTCCAAATATCCAGGCAGTTTCTGTAGTTTTACTTGCTGTTTACTTCTTTTTCTTAATTAGCTCATTATCGCATACATAATGTTGGGATTCATTTTGAAATAATTATCTAAGCATGGTACAAAATTTTTTCCAGTTTGGTTCCCAGTATTTTCCCCTTCCCTCCCTCTCCTCTCTTCCAAGACTTTTGTATACTTGTGTTAATTAGTGCATCATTGATAAACATAAAGGTCAAATTCAATGGGATATATTCATAAGTGTTCATAGGGAAGTTACTTCAGATTCATTCCACCACTCTTCCTTTTGCTGTACCTTCATCCCTCTCACTCTCCTTCCTCTACTCCACTGACCTCTCTGTCTTGTGTTTTCATGGAATCCCTGGCCCATTTTCCTGTATTTTTATCTACTTCCTTAATATGAGAGAAAGTATTCAACCCTTGACTTTCTGAGTTATTTTACTTAATCAGGAAGTTTTCCAGTTCTATTCATTTACCAGCAAATGCCACAGTTTCTTTCTTATTGATGATGGATTAAATCTCCAGTGTGTATATATGCCACCTTTTCTGTATACATTGATCTGTTGATTGGCACCTAGGTTTTTCTCATAACCTGTCTATTTTGAATTGTGCTGCCATAAACTTTGATGTGGCTTCATCCCTATAATGTACTGATTTTAGATCTTTTGCGTATATACGAAGGACTTGGAGAGCTGGCTCATGCATTACTGGTGTTTTGAGGAACCTCTATATTGCTTTCCAGGGTGTTTATACTAATTTGCAGTCTGACCAACAATGTATGAGTGTAACTTTCTTCTGCATCCTCATCAATATTTACAATTATTTGTGTTCTTGATAATTGCCATTTTGAAGAGAGTGAGATAGAATCTCAATGTAGTTTTTATTTGTATTTCCCCAATTACTAGAAATGTTGAATTTTTTTCATATATTTATTGTCCATTTATAATTCTTCTTTTAAGAAGGATCTCTTTAGTTCTTTTGTACATTTATTCTGTGGGTTATTGTTTTATTTTTGGTGAAAAGTTTTTTGAGTTCTTTATATATTCTGAATATTAACTCCCTGTCTGAGGATCAGGTGGCAAAGATCTCCCATTCTCTTGGCTCTATCTTCATGCTCCTATTTGTTTCCTTTGGTGTTCAGAAGCCTTTTATTTTATGTCATCCCATGTATTGATTTTGGGTTTTATTTCTTATGCTTTAGGAGTTTTGTTAAGGCAATTGATGCTCATATCAATATGTTGAAATGTTCAGTTTACATTTTATCTAGTTGTTGCAGAGTTTCTAAATCTTTGATCCACTCTAGTTGACTTTTGTGAAGGGTGAGGGATAAGTGACTTTCTGAGTTATTTTACTTATCAGGAAGTTTTCCAGTTCTATTCATTTACCAGCAGATGCCACAGTTTCTTTCTTACTGATGATGGATTAAATCTCCATTGTGTATATATGCCACCTTTTCTGTATACATTGATCTGTTGATTGGCACCTAGGCTTTTCTCATAACCTGTCTATTAACAAAACTTAACAAAAGAGAATATATAAAGAACTCGAAAAGCTTATCACCAAAAATAAAACAATAACCCACAGAATAGATCTTCATGTATATATCCGGTTTTCCCAGATCCACCTGTTAAAAAGCCTATATGTGTTGTTTTCTAATAGCAATCCATTATGATCTCATAAGGTGGTAGAAATTATTTTAATTGTTTTTGTATTTACTAAGATTTGCTTTGATCCTAATATTTGATCTATTTTAAACAAAGTTCCTTGTATTGCTGAAAAGAATATGAGTTCTGCTGTTGTCAGATGAAATAGTGGCAGACAACCGGTAAGTTGATATGTGAAGTAATGGTTTTGTCCATGTAACCAGCTGCTGGTGAGAGTGGGTATTAAAGACACCCACAATTATATTTTTTATTGGGTCCTATCTGTTCCTTTAGACTGAACAGTGATTATTTTCTAAAAGTGGGTGCACTGCCATTCAGGTGTAAGTATTTACAGTCATTTATCTTCTTGTTGGATTTTTCCCTTTAGCACTGTGTAGTGATCTTCTTTGCCACCTTTGGGTCATTGTTGCTTGAAGTCTGCTTTATCAAGTATGAAAGCAGCTACTAATTGTTTCTTGTTTGGCTTCCATTTACATGGAATAGCTTTCCATCCTTTTACTAATATTCTGTGAACATCTTTATAAGTCAGGTGTGTTTCTTGTAGACAGCATACATTTGAGTCTTGTTTATTAATTATTTCAGTGTTTGTTTTTTAAGTTGGTAATTAACACAATGTGAATCCAGTGTTAGAATAGTGAGGTGTGTATCTTTCTAATATAGAATTCACTCTTAATGCCCATTTGCTTATCTACTCGTCTAGTGACCTTTATTCTATTGTATGCTCCCATGATTTATTTTAATCTTCTTGTGTATATAGAATTCCATTGTATATCATCTGCAATGGTAGCTTGGTTTTTCATAGGTTTTTTTAGTTTTTTCTTGTTTTGGAAGATCTTCATTTCTGCTTTGGTACTGAAGAATAACTTTGATGCAGATAACAATGAAGGTTGGCAGGATTTTAGTAGGACAGATGAGGCTGGATACCAGAGAAATTAGCAGGAAGCAGGTTATTGGCTGCGGCCAGTCCAGAGGGGCTTTCACCTAAAACAAATTCTCCCTCTGAATGCGGACTCTAGAAATACTTTGAACTTTGTACCAGGTGCTGGTGGGGGTGGGTGCTTGGAGGTGTATATTTCTGCAGGCGTCTACTTAAAAGCAACTTTTTTCTTTGAGTTCCTAGAAGGTACCTATTGTTCCATTTCTTAGAACAATCAGGGCTTTTACAGATTATACCACAAAAGTAGAGTACATCCATTAAGTTCACAGTTAAATTAGGTTTTTCAAGACAGAGCAGAGCAGCAGGAAATAGGACATCTAACTACATTTGAGCCCTTTTGCAGATCTTTGCTGACATTTTGTTAATAAGAACAATTGTGGTGAGGGTCTCTGAGTAGCTTAATTAAGATGCATTGGTGGAGAGGGGTGCCACTACAGTGTTTCTCTTTCAGTGCTTGAAATATATTATTGCATGTTCTGCTGGCCTTTAGAGTAATCCAGATGCATTGCCATTTATTAATGACTTGGTGCTTCTCTCTTCCTTTGCTCTGAATTTTGGCATTTTAACAAAAATTTGATGTGGATAGGTTCTTTTTGGCTATGCCTATTTGGCCTTTTAAATGCTTTCTGTGCTTGGATTTCCATCTTATTCCCACAGATAAGGAAATTTTTCTTGTGTAACTTCACTGAATATGTTTTCTGTGAATATACATTATTCTGTATATACACCCCTTCCTTCAAGACCTTAATTTTCAGTTGGTCTTTTAAAGTTGTCCTAGATTTCTTGTATATTCTTTTTAAAGTCTCTCCTTTTATTACTGTATGAAAGCTCTACTTCATCCACATTGTCTTCAAGTCTTAACATTCTTCCTTCTGCCTGATGTAGTATATTGGTATTATTTGGGTTAATAAACTTATCATTTGCAGATTTTCTGCTTTGTTATTTTTTTCAGAATCTCCTTGTTGGAATGTTCTTTCAAAACCTGTATTGCCTTCATTAATTTTTTTCTTAGTCTTTTAGTTCCTTAATTATTTTCACAATAAACTGTGTGAATTCTTTGTCCAGCATGTCCTCCACATCTGTGTATGTGAATTAAGTTATTGGGGAATTAAACACTTTGGGTAGTGTTTTAGTGCCTGACTTTCTAATGTTTCCTGTTTCGATATGCAGAGTATTGTGCATATGTTCCTATAGATTTCTCTTCCCCTCTTAGATTTAGGTCATTTTGTTGAAGAGATTCTTTGGATATGCCCTGAACAGAGTTTATGTTTTATTTTCAAAGCCCAACTCATTGACAAAAGTGCTGGGACCACTAATCCAAAACACTTTGGCTGGAAAGAATAACCAGTAATAGCAACAACTTGGAAGCAAAGCACATGTTGATTTATAACCAAAACAAAAACTTTTTAAAATGATCTCTATAACTCCCGTAGCCAAAGAAGAGGTAGTAATAGTAGTAATGCCAAAATTTAGGCATTAGTGACCCGAAAATTAATACTAAAATGTATAGAAAAAAGTGATGAGATGGAAAAAAGGACAATGAGGACAAAAAACGAAAAAGAAAAATGGTACAAATACAAATGAAAAAGAAGAAAACAAGTACAAAGTAAAAACAATAAAACTATTAAAAGATTATGTAAATTAGAAAGAAAAAGAAATGATAAAGAAAAAAACTTAAAAAGTCACTTAAAAATGCAATGCCAAGAAAAGTATATGATTTTCCTAGCTGATATAATTCAAATGTTGATACTTCCTTCCACAATATCTTCTCTTAGAAGTCACCATTTTGGGGGGTTTCTGGGGAGCAACTGGAGTTGTAGTTGTTTCTTCTCGATTCTAGCCCAAACAGGCCAATACTGGTTGTAAAGTCTTACATGTTCTAAATGTTCATCCTTGCCTACTAGGAAGCGTTACAGGACCATTTTCATGTGAAGAGGTAAATCATCCACAGTATTGGTTTTGTGTAACTGGGGTGGGAATCTGGCTATAGCAGGAGCTGTCAACAAGACTCTCACACATGGAGTCCATGGTCAAGCTCTACAGAAAACCCCAATTTCAGACTTCTTCTTTCAGTGAGCTGAGGGTTATGCAAGGTTCCATATCTCTGTGGAGTTTGCTCCCACTCTAAGACTGGTAGAAGTAGACTGCATGCAGCATCTGTTCTTGGTTGTGGGAAATGCAGGAAACAAGCTTTTCACAAGAGCTTCCCAAGCACTCCAAGAATATTCTGCCTCACAAAACGACACATGACTGATCTTCCTTCCTATTACTACTCTCAAAACACCAGCTTTAAAAGGAAGGTGTCCCCACTTCCCTTCATGTTACAAGGTAGTCAACCAGCACACCATACTTCCTGCAGACCAGAATTTTCAACACATCCCTGTTAGTCTGGACAAAAAGGGTGGGAACCCACAATTCCAGTAAAGAGAGGCAGCCACTAGCCACTGTGTCCTGGTGATTTAAAAAAAAAAAAAAATATGCAGGAGATTCTGATCTCTCAAATACGAGAGTCCCAACAATGGAACTTTCTAAGGGGGGAATTGCCTTAGTGAATCACCAGGGAAGTGACTATAATTGCTTCAGTTGAAGAAGTGGGGTTATATCTTCAAATGCCTCTGAGCATAGTGAGATGGCCAGACCTGGGAGATCACTCACCTCTGTAGATATTCTAGCAGCAATTTTCCACCAGAACCAGTCCTGACACTCACTGGCACATAGTTCCTCCAGGCACATTTAAATGAAACTCACCTCAGTTTCTCTTCCTTGGATGGACCATGTAACCAGGACTATAGCTTTCCAGGGTTCCCTGCAGATTTTTGTCTCAGTGTCTATTCTTGATAGAGCCTGATTTGTGTTGTGGGTGCCTCCTGATGTACTGAATTCATGTCATTCTAGGGTGTTGGAAATATAAGAAAATAAAGACCAGGCTTTATTTTCAGGTTTCTGATCTCCCGTGAAGAAAGTCTAGATAAAGGACCCCAAGTGAAGAAGTCTCCTGGATAGGCACTCATGATTCTGCTGAGAAGAATCTGCACTGCACCTCTCTTCCCTTGACATCTCAGGTAGAATCCAACTTGCTCCTTTGTTGAAATTCTTTATTGGAATTTAATATATGCTTTTCTTGAGATTATAGAGGGTCTGAGCCTGCCAGACAGGAGCTTCCACCTAGTCAGTTTTCCCTAACACTGCCAAATTTAAATTATTTAGTGAACTCCTTATTACTCTAAAAAATATATTTCTTGGTTTTATCTGTTCACTGACTGTTTGTAATTGCACTCCAGCGTTTGCCCCTTACCACATTGTGCAGACACACACTAGTTCCTTTGATTCAAATTGCAGTCAGTAACCACTGTGTGCATCTGTGTATTTGCTTTTTACCATAGTATAATTGTTTGTAATTTTTCTTGTGTGGAACTTGATGCATACACCATCCTCATATATTGGTAAAATAAAGAGGCTTTTTAAAAAAGCAACCTTATCATTTTGTTAAACTAGTTTTCCTATGAGTAAAATTGTTTTACCAAAACATACTTCGAAAAAAAAAATACTTTGATTTCAATTTCTGTAAGTCCTTGCTTACCAAAATGAAACAGTGGGAACATGGCTTCTTTTCTCCTTGATGTGGCATAATCTGTATAACAAAATCTTATTTCAACATTAAAAGCTTGTAATTAGAATGTTTTAAATGTTTAATGATGTGTAGAAAGTGTATATATATGTAGGTGCATATATACACACAAGTTACATATATTGTACATATTATATATGTTAGAAGCTCCTCTTATTTTTTGTGGTAAGTGATGCATAGAGTTTGGTATAATGAAGTTATTTCCTTGAGGGACTATGCACATCAGTTAGTGTGCTGTAAATATTTTTCTCTTGTCCTTCTATCCTGGTTTTGTAGAGTTAGTAGGTAAATGAAAATAATATTTGGATGATTTGCAGGGGATATATGATGCTCTAATATAAAATGTTTCAATTTTCAGTGTGTACTTCTTTAGTTTTTAAGTCTAATTTATTTCAAATCTGGAAAATTAGTCTGCTTAGACTAGTGATTAGGAAATCTTCATGCAACTCATTATTGATTAGTTGTACATGACTCTCTCTCAGATTCTTCCTCAGAATAGTGTTGGTCTAGAACCAACACTATTGGAGATCAGAAACCTGGTGATGCACATCAAAGAGCAAAACATGGTGTAAATGGAGATATAGAAGGTAAGAACCACTCATAAAATCATTGGCTCTAATGTTAGTTTAAAACAGGAGCACTAGTATGTATTAATAGTTGAAGAAATGAAAATAATAAAGAGTAAGGAGAAAGATTGAAATGGGATGTGTGTGTGTATAATATATATCAAGTTTCAGCAACAGGTTAAATTGGGAGTGTCACTAGAGGAGCTGAATCATTGGTTCCATTTTCAGAACTGCTGAGATCAGAGGAAAGTTGGGAAATAAGGAAGGGGAGGGAAGAAGAGGGAATGAAGAATAAGAAAGGTAGAGAGTGCAGACAACAAAAGAAGGGAAAAGAAGCAGTTGCACATTGTTAAGGAGATAAGAGCATGTTAAATATTAGAAGTGGGAGAGCAATATTAGAAATATTAGAAAAATTATATTAGAATATAATATATAATATATTATATATTACATTAATATAATATGTTATATTATATTATAATAATATATTATATTAGAATATTATAATATTAGAAAAATTGGAAGAATTTGTGAGTTTCCAGTACCAAACTGGTCTGAGAGGTAAAGTAAAATTTTCCAAGAGTTCTTGTCTTTGTCAATATTGGACACAAATTATGGAATGAGTGTCAGATCATGGAAAGCTATATTTAGTTTTCCATGAATAAACATAAAAACATAAGATTCACCATGAATGTATAGAATTAAATGATACGTGAAAGGTTGCTACTTCCTAGGACAGTAAATATAGTCCAAA
>JAJEJO010040873.1:0-10820 GCA_020662805.1 Glaucomys volans | reverse complement strand
ACACACACACACACACACACACACACACACACAAAGGCCCTGAGATTAAGTACCTTCTTAGGGGTAGGTGTTGTACTGGGATTGGCTGCACCGGCAACTTTAAATTCATTGGATGGGGTGCTCCCTGAATGGGATCGTGTGTCTGGGGGATTGGCTAGTATACTCGGGGGAGGTGTGGGGGGGGTTGATTAAGGACCGGTGGGAAAAGCTTGGGTTGCTATTGGCTGAAGGCAGACCGGGCTGACTAAAGAAGTGCATTCAGCAGCTGGCCATATGAAGCTTCCCTGGAAAAGGAGACTGATCAGCCCTTCCAACAGGTGGATTCTGGCCTGAAGACAGTACCTTCTACTTGACCCATCTGCTTATCTGAGCCCACAGAGACTGCCCCAGATCCCTTGGGTCCACATTCTGTTCTCCCCTAAAGAACCCAAGGGTTCTTTTCTTATCATTCACTTCTTGAAACTTGATGAGAGGCTGCCTGAGACACCTTGTGCATTGTTTAGCTTTTACATTATGATTTAAATTCCCCCCCTGGGATATTTGGTCTCAGATCCTTGAGAGCAGAGGAGCTTCTGGCACCAGCTAGTAATCTGGACACCTTGAGACTGCAGCCATGATTAGCAGAATCGGCGTTAGAATGCGTGGTAGAAAGCTGGAGTGGGTATTGATAGAACTCCTTTTGTTCTGAGAGCATGCAAACCAACAAGGAGAACTAAGGCACTCTTTAAAAGATGATAGAATCCCCCCAAAATATTTTTTAAGTATTTTGATACTCCTTTAGACATATTATTTAATTTTTTAAAAATCTTTTTTGTGCCCTTTTGTATAGATGAACTCCCCTCACAATCATTGGTATTGATGGAGGTGTCCCTGGAAGGAAAGGACATCCTTTCTGTCACTGCTAGTGAAGAGTTTTTACTCAAAAACCCTAGTGTCTTTATTCTGCAAAGTAATAATTTATTTCACTGTAATCTCCTATGTCCCTTAGTACCAAAAAATAGCTCAATTATTTATTCATCATTTTTACTGAAAAATGACCACTCTATTCATAAGCTCTGGACTAGAAGCTGGAAATACAAAGTCATAAAATGAAGTTACTGCTCTCAAGGGGTGCTCCCTAAATGAGGTAACAAATAACTATGTGACATCGTCAGGTTATAACACAAATGCAGGAATAGAGGGGCACTCAGAGAAGGCATCCTAGAGCTGAATCGAGTATGTGACTTGGAAGATGAGGTAGCCAGACCTAAGGTGCAGAAAAGGGGGTGGAAATTGTGTTTGTTTGTGGCAGAGGGATAGTTTATTCCAAGGCAGGAGGTGTAAAAGAGATTGGTATATGCTGAGAAAGGAAGGCAGTTCTGTTGGGAAGGAGTGTCAGTGGGGTGAACGGAAGCCAGCTGAGTTTTTTCAATCATGGAAATAAAATGATTAGGGTTGGTGTAAGTAAGGTTGTTTTGGTGTGAAGAAAGAATTGGAGGGCCTGTAATCCTGTGGCTCGGGAGGCTGAGGCAGAAGGATTGCAAATTCAAAGCCAGCCTCAGCAACTTAGCAAGGCCCTAAGCGACCCAGTGAGATCCTGTCTCTAAATAAAATACAAAAAAGGGCTGTGGATGTGGCTATGTGGCTTGGTGGTTAAGTGCCCCTGGGTTCAATACCCAGTACCAAAAAAAGGAAAAAGAATTGGAGGGATGTCATGCTGGAGGCCAAGACAACAGAGCCTTGCTTATTCACTTACCTCCCAGTCTAGACAAGAGCTGTAAAGACCTGTGTTAAGGCAGGGGAATCTTTAGAGAAAACTGACGGAATTGGAGCCCTATAGATTGTGAGGGTGATTTATAGCTTTGAAATGATTCCAAACACTTACACAGCTTGCTATGGGATGTCTCTGTTTTGGAGTAGTCTTGTCTTTGATAGTGCAACATTATACCAGAACCCAGATGGGAGAATTTGGAGGGAACTCCTCCTTCTCTGGGGAATGTTATATTCCACCCTATCAGACACCATATGTGAGTTACTATCCTAGTTACTGACCTCAATTATGGACTTCAAAATATATATACTCAAGAGTTTGACCCACAATGGCAAGGCTGCATTTGCAGACTGCTTCTCTGAAAACCTAGAACTCAGGCTGCAATAGGGTCTATTAATCTTGGAGCAAATCTCCAAAGCTTTGCCCCCTGCTGTGGTTTGCATATGAGGGGTCCATTGAAAGCTCCTGAAACAATTCAGAAATATTCAGAGGATAAAAGATTAGATTATGAGACCCCTAACCTAATCAGCCCTTGTTTGAATGGACTAGGTGCTAACTGTAGGCAGGTGAGGTGTGGCTGGAGGAGGTGGGTCACTAAGGGCATGTCCTGAAGGGGTGCATTTCCTCCTGGCCCCTTCCCCTTACTGTCTGTACTTCTTGACCCTGCACAAATGGAGACGTGGTCCTCCACCACACTCTGCTACCATGATGTTGTGCCTCACCTTGGGCCCAAAGAAATAGAGTCAGCCCACCATGGACTAAACGCTTGAAACCATGAGCCAAAATAAATTTTGTCTCCTCTATGTTGTTCTTGTCCAGTATTTTGGTCACAGTGAGGAAAATCTAACACACCCACAGACACCTGCTTCTCCCTCTAGCATTGAGGGACCTCACATGTCTCCACTTCAGTGGTCAAACCAGCTTCTCCAGAAAATTGTATAAAGACACACCTCAGGGGTATGGTTCAGTGGTAGAACGCAAGGCCCTGGATTCAATCCCATTACCCTCCTCTGAAAAAAAGATACACCTCAAACTTAAATTAGACTTTCCTTTCCATACAGGTCTGTTTCCATTCTAATCGAGCAATGGGACTTCAACAATCTTGGAGCTCACTCACTGTGGATTAATACACCTTGTCTATGGCGTGTGTTCCTTGGGAGGTTAGTTCACATTATTCTCTTTAGCATTGTGAATCTAAGAAAAATTTTCTTTAGATGGAATAGACTGTAATTCATGAAATCATCCTTTGACCATTTCTACCATATTCAACAGAGGGTCAAGGAGACAGGAAGGGAAGGAAAATCTCAAGTCAACTCCTGGGTGGTAAAGCCCACTTACTGACATAAGGAATTATGGAAAAGGGTATTATTGTTTTTCCTTTTTAAAATATGTGTAGAAAGACCGTACTGACATTTGCACCAATAAATAACAGTATTCATGATTTGTAACTTTTTAGCATCAGTACACAATGTACCCCTTCCTGTGAAAATCACAGTGTCAATTTCATGACTGTGGGAAAGTGCCCTAATTAAAGGTATCCTGCAGTTATTCAAATCCCTTTCCTCCTCCACATACTTTCTTTCTCCCACAGTAGACTCCCTCTACATAACCCACTCCCTGTTGAAAGACACCAATCAGAGTTCAGACTCAAGGCAAGCACTAAGCAGTTCTGGGCTCTGATGCAAGCATGGTTTCTATAAAAAGACATTAGAAAACAAGGGGCAATGTTGCCATTTTGCCTTTAATGGAAAAGTGGCTGTAGTTACAATTAAAAAAAAAACTTTTATTAAAAAAAATCTACCCAACTTCTAGGCATTCAGTTTGAATTTTTAGTAACACACATACTCTTGGAAACCAATAAAATCTTTATAAAAATAAACTCTGAATGTGTGATTAAAAAGGGAGAGGCCCAGTCTTTGTAGCTGCACAAATGCATCATAAAAAGGACATCAGTCTGTCTGAGATGGTTCACCCCAGAGTGGAGGGTGCTTTTACTTTGGAAGATAGAGCCTGCTTGAAGCGTCTCTTCAGGTCCTGCATGTTGGGAGAGCGGGGCCGGGGGATGATGGAGGCCCTTCTCCGCTCCCCACTGAGGCTGTGCAGCTTGCTCACTTCTTTGCAAAGATGCTGAAACACATCACAGACGTCTTCATAGTTTTCACTAGTGGAAATTTCAAGGAATAGGCTGCCCAACTCATTGGCGAGCTGAATACCATCATGCGTCTGTACCTGCCGGGCATGAAGAAGATCCCCCTTATTGCCCACAATGATGACAGGGGCTTTAGAGTCGGGATGGACCTTCCGGATGTGCTGATAAAGCGGCCGGATGGACTGGTAGCTGTCATAGTCTGTGATGGAATAGACGAGCAGAAAGCCCTCCGCCCACTGCATGCACTTGGATAGAGAATCCATGGCCTGGCTGAGGTTGTCTTGGGCCTGAGAAAGATCCAAATGAGATCAGTTAAGGAGGCCCTCCATCAGAGGCAAGCTCAAATATAACATCAAAGTAACCCTTGAAGAACACTGGGGGGAAAAAAAAAAAAAAAGCACTAAATACAGTTTTCCGGTTCTATCCAGTTTCTGCTGAAGAAGACTTTTGATAGGGAGAGTGCAAATTCTTAAACTCCCTGCCTGGATTATTTTATTTGCTGATATCCATGGGATATTTTTAAACCCTCTGCTTGACAGGCAGTCTCTGGTGAACCCTGGCTGACTGAAGAATTACTTCAAACCAGAATGGCTCAATTTTTAGGGAACTAATTCATAATAAACAAAACTTTGAAAACAAGCCAAGATAAATATCTATTCCCAAACCTATAAAAATATTTTTAGCAAGCAACTTCTTGAGAATGTTACAGAAACAAATTCCTCTCTTTGGGTTCTTCCACAAGACCTCTCCTCCCTAGAAGGGATTAGCAATTAGTAACTTGTTAGTTAAGTTACATTCCAGAACTGGCCAAGGGGTTATCTGATTGCCAGTAACAGAAGCACTCCAGAAGAATTTGCTAGGGAAGAAGACCCTCTCCCAACAGAATCCCACCATTTTTTGTTTTATTTTGTTTTATGTGGTGCTAGGGATTGAAACCAGAACCTTGCACATGCTAAGCACATGCTTTACCACTGAGCTACTACCTGAGGCTAGGGTTTATTTTTTTTAATTATTTTATGGTTGAGCTCTGAAACTGGTAAGATGGTCTGTCAGGGCAGCAAAGAGAAGTGTCAGGTAGCTAAGAAGAAGCTGCTTCTAACCAAACTCACGTTGGAGGGCTTCCAATACCACAATTCCTAGTCCCACTATGGACAGCTGACTCCTATATTTAAATGTATACCTTTGGACATGTCACTCAGGACCTGGAGCCCAGTGTCTGGCCTAAATGCTGATCTCCCCCGCCCCATTCCCAGCCCCCACCCCAGAATGCTCTAGGAAGGGCGCTTTTTGCTCCTGGCTGTCTTTACCTGGATGCCCCCAGGAGTGTCCTGGATCTGCAGGGACAGCTGGTCTCCTTCCACACAGACGAGTCGTGAATACAACTTGCCTGGAGAAAGAGGGAGAGTTTCTTTTAAATTCCCACACTAGGATCAGCAAAAAGAAATATGAGGGTACAAAAATATTGATTATGAAATTATTTTAACCTGTATTCGGCTCATAGTCGCCAATGAATCTCTTGGTCAGGAAGCGCACAATCATTGCTGAAAAGGAAATGGACAAGTCAATGCAAAGAGGAGGAGAAGATGGTCAAATCTGGGCACTCCCAGGAACAGGAGGCAGCGAGGAGTCTCGGAGCCACATGCCCTCCCTGCATCCCCAGGTTCTGCAAAGCCCAAGGTGCTATAGGTTGGCCTCCCTCACCTTTTATGAAGGGATATACTGGAGGGACACTTCCTCCCGCAACCCCTTTCTCGAACCGGCGCCCATCCCAGCGAAAGTCTAGGAGTATGTGCCCGGAAGCAGCAGGAGGGCGAAAAGGGGCCGGGACTGAGGGAGAGACCCTCCTAGCACCTAAATGGCCAGATTCATCTGGTCCCCTGCCTTCCTGCCTCCTCCAAAGCTCCCTCTCTCCGCAGGGCCTCTCGTTGTCACTGCACACTCACCGCTCTTGCCTACACGCCCGGCTCCCAACACGGCTAGCTTGATGTCTTTGGGTAGGAGGTAGTCGGAGGAGGACTCCGGAATGGGCGCGAGCAGAAAGTGCCCAGACATGTTGAGCGATCGCATGGAGCGCGTGCCCCGTGAAGCGCGCAAGCCGAGCGGTCCGGCCTCAACCGCACCTGGAATCCGCTCGCAAGTGGAGAGCGCGGGAACACCGGGCGCCAGGACTGTGGCAGATGCCAGCCGAGCTGTCAAGTTCCGCAGCTTTAAAAGAGCTCGGCTTGCGGGGGAGTGCGGTGGCCGCCTCCAGCTCCTCCTATTCCCCCGCCCTTTCCCGTCGCGAGCAGGGGCGGGACCGGTGGGATCCTAGGGGACCGTCACCGCGGGCGTGCGCACCATTCCGCTGTTTGACGTGCTGTGCCAGGGACCTTGCGCGGCTTCAGGCACACTAACCCTGGAAATACGGCCACCATCCGTAGAGCTCCACCATCCTGGGTTCAGGCTGTGCCTGTGCAACCTCGCTGACTCCCTTCGCCCCACAGTGGCCAGTTTGGGTCACTAGCTCTGTAGGTCAATCTGAGATTAGAGCTGATGGAGGAAAGAAAAAGGGAAAAGTGCAAGTCGGTCGGATGTTTCTGCAACAATGGAAGGGATAGACTCCGTTTTTATTTTCAGGATGTGCGAGGGAGTGACATTAGTATGGAAAAAGGGAGGGAGGAGGCAAGAGCCCAAATAAGTATCCATCAAGATAACTGCAGTCACTTTCATGTTAAATCCCCTTGGGGGCAGTCGTTTGCAGCTCAGCGTCCAAATCCTGGCAGCCCCTTTCCTGCTGGCACAAGGTGAATTGACTCATTGGTAAACAATGAGCATTCCACCTGCTGAGAGCTCTAGTTCTAGACTAATTCTCCATCATTAATTCCGCTTATGCACTTGAGTCATGCATTTACTTCATTGTTCAAGTATTTACTTCTAGGTGTATGGTGGAGTTTAGAAAGGGGGTGGGAGAAAGGGAGAAAGAGGTCACAGAAGAGAAAAACACCCTGGTTCTTGGAATTCAGGAGCCCACCATAGCAAGGCAAAAGCCTAACAAAGACCTCATGCTTTGGTCTTCTGCTCCAGACTCATCTGTCCAACTGCCTCTTAGCCCTATCCTATTCATTCCCTTGCTGTATCCTGGCTTTATCAGTTAGTTTTTGCTGCGTGACAAACCACGCAAAATTTAATAGCATAGGACAACGATCACTGCTAACTACTTAACAAGGCTATGGGAATGAGAGTTCATAGGTCAGTGGGTGGGTCATTTAATCTAGGCCAGGCTCTGTGGCTCTTGGCTGCACTAGCAGAGTTCCTGATCTTGGGAGAAGGAGAGCTGACAGCTATGCTCTAGCATCACTCAGGTCTGGCAGCTGGCTATAGGCTGGAATCCTGGAGGGGCAATGACAAAATCAGTCTCATCATCCAGCAGTTTGGCGGACTTATTCTCATGGTGGCTGAGCAGTGTCCCAAGAAAGTGAATGGAAGCAGACAAGGTCTCTTGAAGACTAGGCTCCAAGATAGAAGGAGTTACTTCTGTTACCTTCTACTAGCCAAAGCAAGTCATGAGGTCAATACAGAGGAATAGGCACTAAAAATGAAAGAACTGTTTAGGAAGCCACTGTGAAGCTGTTAGGAATGACGGAGAAATTCTGTAATGGAGTCTGGCACTGTTTTTCTCAGATTCTAGGACCTTGTTGCATACAAGATGGCTCTGCAGAGTTGAGTTTTCACCCAAACAGAAAGGGAAGGATTATTTTACTTTGTCTCTTTTATTGTGAAATAAAACAATTCTCATAAGAACTCCATAGATTTTCCCTTACATTTCATGGGCCAAAGCAAAGAAGCCAAGAGGGAGATATGATCCAAGAACCTAGCAAAGAAGGTTGGGATTGTCATGACTACTTTAGGTAAACATGGCTCCTCCCTAGGGGAAAGACACACTGCTGCTCCCATTCAAAATCAAGAAATAGAAGAGAGAATGGCTGTTGGGTAACAGCCAATGGGATCTGCCACAAATCCATTTCACTTTCCTGGGGTAAAAGACAGAACTTTCAAGGGAGAAAAGGAGTACTTTCTTGATTAAATCTTGAGCATATCTCTTCACCTCACTCTCTGCTTTACATTCCCTATCTCAAATATTATTTTAGTTTAAGATCACCCAGCAGTGAAGATTCCTAAGATTGTCCTTTGCTCAGTGGTGATTATGTTCCATTTTGCACTTACCCTGTACCTTTGCTTAGAACTCAAAATGTTATTCCATCCTCCTTTCATTTACAAATACACAAGACAATCTGTGACCTTTTAGAGGACACAATAAGCCACTGAAATGGAGAATTATAAATAGCCTTTCCTCAAGTGTTGCTGCTTGTGTTCTGCTATTTCATTTTAGATTTCTTTGTGTCTGGAGTTATGTAAAATTGTGGTGCAACCAATATAACACAGACATGCTGAAGTAGTTTTAAAAAGATAATAGAAATGCGTAGGCATAGATTCAAATACACAAATCTGTGGGTGTTTAGAACGAGTGTGAAGATCAGAATTTGGTAATATGCAAATAATATCAGACTTTGGAAATTAACTCTTAATCAGTCAAATAAGAGCTTGAATTCAGTCCTTGGGCAAAAGGGTCCTCCTCTAATTCATGATCATCAACCCACCCCACCATCCATAACCCAATGTCAACTACCTTTACTGTGTATCCTAAGTCCTTTGAGACTGAGTTTCCTGGTGCCTCAGACTCTGCCTCTGAGTTGCTTTCCCCAGAATAGGAATGCTGCCTCTGCCTTCTACCAATTCCCTGTCATTTTAACAGTAGTCAAAATTGTTGAAAATCCACTCTGTTAGGTTCTGTGATAAGTGCTGGTACAGAACACACAGAACAGCTAAAATCCTATTATCAAACATACAAAGTACCAGACACTCCTGCCTGCCTTCACAGATATCCCTGTAGAAGAGATATTATCATTTTTAAATTACTGTTGAATTTATCAAAAATATTCTCAAATATTATCTCAATTCTTTTTTTTTTTTTTTTGGTACTGGGGATCGAACTCAGTGGCACTCAACCACTGAGCCACATCCCCAGCCCTATTTTGTATTTTATTTAGAGACAGGGTCTCACTGAGTTGCTTAGGTCCTCGTTAAATTGCTGAGGTTGGCTTTGAACTCATGATCCTCCTGCCTCAGCCTCCCAAGTGCTGGGATTACAGGCGTGCACCACCATGCCCAGCTCTATCTCAATTCTTAACATTTAAGTCTTCATCAATCCTGTGTAAAAGGTAAAGAAAAGAAAAAAGTCTTCTAAATTGGGGTTGACAAACTCCATTTAGTAGTGGAGACCTGAAGCCCTCTGACTATAAATCTGACCCAGTCCACTGGTGTGGAGAATGTGATGAAGAACACTCTGGCCAGGTAAACGGAAGGACAAAGCAAATCAGGTGTAAGCTCCAATAGGACTACTACAGGGAGATTAAATCTGAGATGAGGGAAATATCAGGGATTTAAAGGGAAAGGTGAACTGATCTTCAAGCCTGAGTAGTATCTGATAGGTGGAGGCTGAGAGAGAAAAGGCATATGCAGTTTAGTGAACACTATGTGCAAAATCATTAAGGTAGGAAGCAAATGGCAAGTTTGGGGAAATATGAGTAGCCTTGTAGGGGAGAGAGATGGGGACCCACAAGATTGGGGACCAGCCTGTGGACTACAACATGCACCATGCTAAGAAACTTACCAGGAGGCTGTGGAAAAGTATTGAATTGTTCATGCAAAGGGCACCTTCTACATAGGCAACTTAGTTCTAGGAGCTACAAAGAGCAGAATACTGTTTCTCTTCTCAAGGATTTTAAAACAATTTACTCATCTCCCATGAGCAGTTAATTTTCTTTTCCTGCTCAGATGGAGCAAAAGCAAAAATCCAATTGCATCTTCAATTGAGCTATCACCTCATTTTCCAGAGACACTAAAGAGTACCCCATGGATTTCTTTTCCATGCCAAATAATTTCCGTAAAGCTCCAATCTTGCTAGAAAAGTATGTATGAGAGCAATTTCTCTGTTCCTTTTCCATTAGTGGCTTGTGAGATGGCATGTGTGGTGCTCCCTCACCACATACTTTTCACTGTTTGAAAAGAAACACAATACAGAACCTCAGTTGCTTATTCATTTCTCTGTACATATTTTCCACCTCAGCATAACAGTTGCAGATGCTGCCTGTCATTATGAATAACTAGCAATCTAACAGATTTTGTGCAGTTATTTGCATGCATAATGCCATTTTCTTCCTTTAAGTGGGGCTGGGGATGGAGAAATATGACATAAACACTCATTCCAAGTAAATCCAGTTTCAACTGATTTCTCTTGTGCTCAGAAAAGAATAAGCCTACCTTGTTTGTAATTTAGCAATTCTATCATTAAATTTTAGTAATTGTTTTATTATTTTAGCATTTTTTATCCCAATACAGAGAAATTGTTAATGCTATAGTAGTGAGAATATGAAAGAGATATGACCTATTTGTTTGTTTTTGTCACAACAGAAGAAAACTTCAAGTGTAAAATTGGGGTTGGGTTCAACTGAACAAAAATAGAAGGCCTCAGAAGATACCTGGTCAGATAAAGAGATAGAATTCAATATTCAAGGGGCCATGCAGTTTCATTTACAGTCAGAGCTCTAACTAGCTTAAAAATAAGTGATAAGTTTTATAGCTAGATTATTATTTTTAACAAAAGGGAATTGCCTGGTAAGGGGTGAATTTATAAATTCGCAATTTGTGGTGCTTGCTGAATATTAAAAAACATGCAGATAATTTTATCAGCATACATAAACACGCGTTGCTCAAATCTCAGATTTCTATTTAATTCATCTCTCCACTTACACAACCTTCTAAATTAATTTTATAATATTTGCAGGACATCTACAGGGGCTGGTCAAGAGGGAGTGGGAGCTT
>JAJEJO010040868.1:0-10960 GCA_020662805.1 Glaucomys volans | reverse complement strand
ATCTCCAGTCCAGTCCAGCCCTCGTATTACCACAACCACAACCAAAATAAAATTGCAATAACATGGAGAAATTTAAGCTGTAATCACTGACTTCAGATTAATCTATAGAAAAGTTTGAGATGATAATAAGTTGTTTTAAGCCAGTAAGTTTGCTAACTAGATCACCAATTGATCTGTCACATGATTTTTCCAAATCTAATTTTCCTTTTTTTCTCCAAATTGATTAAAAATTTTGACTGAAACTGACATGATTTTTTAAACAAAATCCTTCTGTTGATTCATCATTTGATGCTATATGTTTTAAAAATTCTGTACACTAATTTTAAATGAAGATTTTTTTCCATGCAGTTTGCAATTTACTGCAAAAATGAATCCTTAGGAAAAGATGGAATTTACATGTGGAAACTAGAAAAAAGGGATTTTTTTATTATTTGCATGAAGATTTTGAAGATCTTATTTGAATTTACATTCAAAAGTAGTGGATTTTAAGGAGTCCATAAAATCAATGTTCAAATAGCACTTCTTTTACATTTTAAATTAATATCTCAGGTAAATTACAACCAGGTGTTTGCAACTGAATTTCTCTTTTGTGGGTATTATTTTTCCCCAAATAAAAACTACATTTCTTCCTTTTTATAACTATGAAAGTAATACACACTAATATTGAATATTCCATCATAGACTGTAAAAAAGTAGAGGTAAAAGTCCTCTGAATCTTCATATCCAATAGCAAATGTTAAATAACCAAATATCTTTGGCAAGTTATTTTATCTCCCTATGGTTTGGCTTTATCTAGAAAATGAAGATAATAAAGATAACATTTTATCCTTATTGATTTGGGATGATGTATACTAAGCATTTAAAACAGAACTTAAAATATAAGAAATGTTCAATAAATGTTAACTTTAATTAGCAGCAGTTCGATGTACAAGCATGTTTCCTTCCAGATTCTATTTTAAGTAGAAATAACTATATGTCTATATTTTGCCAAAACTTATAAATCCTGTTTTTAACCAAGTTTTGAACTGTTCTTTATATCATGTGGACTTGCATTCATAACAAAATATAGAAATATGTCATGTAATCACATAATCACACTACATTTTAATTTATCAATAGTATAATATTCATGAAAAATATGTAGTGTTCTGTTGAATTTTTTTTGAGTTCTGGGGATTGAGCCTGGGATTTCACAAATGTGATATTTGAGCTAATATATAAAACATTGCAATAAGCATATTAGTTTGTAAATGATCTTACACAAAGTATCATATAAACTAGAAAAAGTCTTCTTTAAATGTATATAATCTTCTGCTCAAGTAGATAAGAATATTTGTGCTTCTTATCAAATGGCAAGTACTTTACTGACTGTAAATACAGTCCTTGTACATAATATTAGACTGTTAATTCACAAATAGATAATAAATACTGTTGAAAATAATTTTTAAAAATCACAAGAACTAGAAAAACCTAAAACATAAAAATCTCATAATTTTATTAGGATTAAGCCATGTTTAGTACAAAATTCTTAGTGTCCACATTAAGTTCATAAGGCCACAGAGAACCTTTATTTTATTGTGTCATATAAAATTCTAATAAAAACTAAGTAGAATATTAAATTCCATATATATGCATATGTATGGATACATATGTTATATATATATATATATATATATATATATTGTGTATATAAACACAATGTCAAGTACTCAATATAAGAAATTGAGTGAAACTGAGAAACACTAGCATAATAACTTTGATTTGTGCCCAGGAAGCAAGGAATATAAATGGTCTCTAGAAGCTGGAAAAGTCAAAGTAATGGATTCACTCTTAGTATTTCCTGTAGAAATGTAGTCCTACAAACTATTTGAGATTTCTGACCTCCTGAACTATAATAAATTTTACATTGTTTCAAGTCACTAAATTCGTAGTAATTTGTTATAGCAGCAATAGGGAAACTAATACATTTCCAACAAGGTATGCTGTGCTGAAGAATTCCATAGCTCACTCTTGGTAGTAAAGGAGCCACATATGTAAATTTGTTACAGAGGAGTATGAATATCTAGAAACACTTGTATAAATATTCATAATATGTTAAGTTCTGATGGAATTGTAATTATATATTCCACCTCTCTTTGTAAACCTCACACACTTTCCTTCTGTCAGTGTTTTTACCTAGGTTTTCATTCCAGTTGTATTCATCCAAAATAGTGCAAATGATGAGGACAAAGTAAAGGGCATCTTCCTTTTATTTATTTATTTTTCAGGGGCAGGGGGATGACAAACTTCATTATCTCTGTAGCTGTGCCAAAACTGAAGTGACTTGCTTATTGAAGCTAGGATTCCTAAGTTACTAGTAACTAGTATTCCCAGAGTATCATAAAGAAGTACACCAGGGGTGTGCAGACAACATATTTACTTCAGCCTGCCACTGGTACAAATCACAGTCATGTAGTTTCTAGTAGGACCTGTCATGAGAAGTTTATATATTCATTAAGCTCAAATTAAAACCTTTGTCCACAAATGGGTTATGCAGTTTTAATAAATATAAACAAACAAATGAAGTGGCCATGATTTCAACATCAAATTGGGGAGTTGACTTATAGATAGAGAAATAGACTCCTCTCAATTAGGCTATGTTTGTGCAATTGTTAAAAAAAAAATTGAAGAATTCTCTTGAAAGGCCTCAGAACATGCAGATGAAAAGATAATTAGATTCCTTTGGAAGTATCCAATACATTGCCATTGATTTTTTAAGTTCCTTTGAAGATAAAAAAAAAAGAACTTTTTTTTTAAACTGTGCTTTCTAGATGAAGGCAACAAGTTTCTTTTTCATTCTTGGTCCAGGGAGCTATGAGAATGAGATGCATTATATGACCAAACAGTTAAGCTCTTAATTTTAGACCTCCTAGTCAATACCAGAAGTTTCTTTGAACACTAAAGGTACCACAAAGCTTTAGAACATTGTGTGAATACATGACCAATTGCAATATACCAATTGAAATAATGTAATTAACCCGTTATATGACATCAGAAATGTAGAGCTATAACCTAACACTCCATTATTTTGTGTGTTTTTATAATAGACGGATCAAACACTTCTTAAAACCTCTCATAATTGTACCTTGTACTACTGCTTTTACTTTTTCTGTGGTGCTGGGAGTCAAATCCAGGGCCTTATGGATGGTAGGCAAGCACTCTACCACTGTGCTACATTCCTTTGTCCCATAAAACTTCTTAAAATACCAAATTTATTTCAGTTATGAATAAAATTATGCTTTCTTATAGTTTCAGTTGTTAATATTCCTCTTTGCGGCATTAGGAGGAACTGCCCTTTTCTAATTCTCAGGACTTTTGGGAAGGTGCAATAAACAGAAACCCCTTTTGCCTCCACACATCAAACTTTAAAGTAGTTAAAAAAAAAAAGACAAAAATTTTTTGGAGCTAATTGTCATCTTTATTGCTCAAAGGGAAAAAAGAAAACAGGTGAGTTGATGGTTTATATTTTGGGGAGATTTATAAGTTCCCTCATTTTGAACCCCAGAATTAAACAACTTTATTTATTAGAGAGGCACATGGAGAAGAGAGGGTCTTGTCCTTAGGCCAGCTCATTTCTAAGAGGTGAAAAGAAGAAGCTAAGTCAAACATGCACAATTTGTGCCAATTTTACCACCAAATCTCACATTCTCCCCAGGGGCATGTTGAACTAAAATTCAATATTTAATACTCCAGATAAAGTGAAACTCAAGTTTGAGATGAAACTATTCTCTGCTTCTGCTGGTGGGTGAAGTCTGTGTAAGCTGCATGCCTTTACAGCCAGGAAAGCCAAGGGATGCCTATCAGTGTCAGCTCCGAGAGTCACAGCTGGTTTCTTCTCCACTACTATTGAGTAGCACGTTGCAGCTCTAGATAGTGGGCTATGCTTTGCCCTGTTGCTACAGACTCTAGTAGCTCACCACCAATTTCTTTCCTGGTTCTTGTCTGGCAAATCCAGAGAATGAATTCACAGGATAATGGAAGGCAAGAGTGAAAGGAGTAGAATTTGTTCAAGTGTGAAGAATAGAAACAGAACTTTGGCAGGGGCACCAGGGTATCCATAGCAGGGGTTGCCACCTTAGTGTGCTACTCTAAGGGTCAATGCTATTGGTCCAAATGTATGCTAATCAGGATATTAGAAAAGTACCAATGCTATTGGCTAACTCTTCAGTCTGAACTTCCATTCAGGTCTGCCCCACTTTTGTTTTCTTGTCATTGGTGGAGAACAGAGAGGTTCAGGTCAACAGATTGTGTATGCTCTGGTGTCTGGTGTTACAACTGTGGTGCTCTGGGGAGTGGGCATCCACACCCAGCCCAGGCCAGGCTGCCTCAGCACATTTGTGAGCCTTGGGCCCATGCTGGTATGGGGGCTTCACACAGTGTGACCAATACTCACCACCCACCCTGTTTCACCTCTCTGTAGCTCCAGGACAAGGACTTGACTTCAGAAGGACATATTTGTTAAAGGTGCTTCCTAAAAATTTCTCTCCTACTGCTCATGTTAGTTTCTCAAGAGGGCCCTTGTGTATCATTCACGTATTTCCTTATGTGTGGGCAGCAAGTGTAACTCTTCACATTATTCTGGGAGATAATCGACCATAAAATTTTTCCAGACCTCTTGTTTCTAGTTAGTTTCCAAGACCTTTCCTGATGATGTTCAGAAATTCTGTCTTCTCAACAGTCTAAAGGGAACTATGAAAATGCCCCCTGTAGCTCCTTAATGAATCGTTGCTGCAGTTTAAGACCCATCCATCATCTTGCCAATACCCCCTGGATTAATTCTTACTGAAGTGCCTAGACTTTTGCCCACACAGAAACACCTTGTCCCTGTCAACATAGCTTAATCACCATGCAGTGTATTCCCTAAGATCAAAATGCTATATGCACAAGCCTTCTGTAATTTTACTGTTCAATTGCCTGAACTTCTTTATTTTATTTTTTTTATTTGTAGACGGACACAATACCTTTCTTTATTTTATTTATTCATTTTATGTGGTGCTGAGGATCGAACCCAGTGACTCACACATGTGAGGAAAGTGCTCTACCACTGAGCAACAATCCCAGCCCAGCCTAAACTTTTATAAAAATTTCAGAAAAGACAAATTCCAGGAGTTTTTGCTAGGTATGTTTCCTATTGCCACATGATAAAGTTCAATGAATTAGCAGCTGTAAACAATGCCCGTGTAGTAGCTCACAGGTCTGTATGTGAGAAGCCTGGGCATGATGTGACTAGATTCTCTACTTGGGATTTACAAAGTTGAAATCCAGCTGTATCTGCAGGGCTGTAGTTCTCTTCTAGGTTTAGGTACTCTTCCAAATACAGTGTTTAATGGTAGAATTAATTCCCTTGGTTGTAAACCTGGGTCCACACTTTCCTACTTAGTTGTCCATTCAGCACTACATTCAAGTCCTAGGGCCTTCCCTTCTTATTCAGTTGTCCCAACGTGGATGTTCGCTCACTCTTAGGCCACAAGAGCAAATTTGATTTCCTCTTCTGTGACTGGACAGAGAAACATTTCTACTTTGAGATGTCTCATGTGATTATATTAAACACTCTTGTATAATCTTCCTTTAATAAAGCCAACTGTGCTATATAATATATAACATAAGCCCATCATGTTCACAGTCCAGGAAATACGCAGGGTATGTATACCAAGGGCATGAAATTTGGGGGACCCCTTAAAATTGTGCCTGGCAAACACTGTTCATGAGCTCTATACAGAGAAATGCCTGATTATTATTACTGTTTTCTTCTTTTTATTTTTGAATCAGCTCCCTAACCTTGTAAAACACATTCCAAATCAAACCATGATTGAGTTTTTAAACCTTTCTCAAACTTCTGAGAGATATATGTTATGATCTTTGAAAAGCCTAAATAAATTAGCAGAATAAAACAGGTAATAAGAGTCAGACAGACCAGGGCAAATGTCTGGTTTCCATTCCTTAATAGGGATTAGACTTTGCCAGTTACAAGGAGCCTTTCAGTCTGCTTCCACTGTAAATGTTGACAGTAATCCCTTCCCCTAGAACACCATCAGGATTTAATGGTGTGCTAAAATTCTTACCATAATATTAGGCCCACAGCGGTCAGTTAATAATTTTTGTCCTCTTCCTTTGTTTTATTTCTCTTTTCTTTCTTTTTTTTGGGGGGAGGGGGTGGGTCTTCTTGAATTTTACTTAAATGCAAACATAACCAAGAGATAAAACAGACCAGATTTTACCTTACAGGAAAATGTTACCTTTCTACCAACACATTATTCTCTATGGGCTTTAGTATCCTAACAATTTATTTCATATGCCAAAATCTTCCTTAGTACAGAACTGCTGCTTTAAACTGCTGTTTTCTTAATGCTTATTATAGGAGTCACAAGGACCCATGGACTGATCATTAAAATAATAAATTACATACTTGGGGCAGCAAAACCAAATTTGGAACACTTTAAAAATGAATTAGGGGAGATGATTTATTTATACTGTTTTTGCCCAATACATTTAATGCATTCTACTCTATACAGCATGTTGCTAAAACTCTTCCACATATAATACAATGCTTTCTAGCTGAGTTTTGTTCTCTACCTTGATTATACCTTTAGTAACCCTTTAGTTACCTTTAGTAACTTGTTCCCTTGTTCTTTGTCTCTGGTTCTAAAAATTCTTCCAAATACTTATATTTTTTAATTAATAGTTTAGAAATTATTTCTAAGCATTGTTCAAATTGTTTTTGGCTTAATTTCTCCTTTCCACTTGATTTTAAACTCCACTAGTTTTCCTGATTCTCTTTGGCTGTTTCTCCATTTTGGGAATGCCTTTTGTTTATTTTTCATTAGTATAGTATTACTACTTAATCATGCAAGATTTGTAATCAAGTTGTTTTCTTGAAAATACATCATGGTGCATTTTAAGTATTTCCTGGGATATTATTTAGTAAATTTTTAATGTTTTACATCTTCTGTTAAGTTTTGACTATGTGTTTGCTTGCTTTCTTTTTAGTCCTTAAGCACTCCCCTTCTGCTGGATATTATTTTAGTTCCTCACTTTCACTAAGATGTTGATTTTGATTGTGGAAAATTGCTACTAAGCAATCTGCTATTCTTCAGACCCCTGCAGATAACTAAGTCCATTATTTTTCATTCTCATTTAAGTTCTAAAGGAACTTTAATGTTGAAAAGTCTTTTATCTTATCCAAATACCTGACACACACATTTGTCCTGATTAAGATTCTGCCAATTTACATGGGTAGTTCCATATTATTATTATCTGACCTGATTTTGTAGATTATGTTGCCTCATTTAATATATCTAGCTATTTTCATTATCTTAGATTTAGCTATATCTTTATTCTTTAAATGTGAAATGTCTGCTTACTGAGGTTCTATTAACTTTCTTTGTCTGGTAATATTTTTATCCTGTGCAAATCAGCATTCAAACATTTTTTTTAAACATTCCAATTGGGATTTTAGAACTATTTACAAAAATATGAAGAGTTTAGGAGAAGGAACAGGAATCATTCATGTCCCAGAGTTGGTAATAGTGGCAAGGTGGAAGAAGGGGCAAGCAGGAGGTGGGATTATTACTGGGACCCTGAGACATAACCATATGCTGAAGGCTGATGGAAACTGTGATCTTTAATGACAGACTGCAGTTTCTTGCTGAAAATCCCAGGTGGCTGAAACTAAATGGGAAGTAAGAAAATAAGCACGTCCTTGCAGCATCTTCTGTACATTAGGAGCAGGAGGAGAAGAATATAAAGTGAGCCTGGAAGGACAAACTGATGGAGTGCAGCAGAAGTACATTGATATTTATACCATGACCTCAGTTCCTTCCTAGTGAGGCTGTGGCTTAAGAGCAACATATACCTAGCTTCCCTCTGCAGCTAGGTTCCAAAATAGCATTTGATGTCTACATAGTTTGCCAGGCATTCCATATTGTCTTGGCTTCTGAAATTAGTTTGGAAATATTTTGGCATTCCCCATTAAGATGTGACTTTGATTTCATGTCTGTGAAACTTTTCAGTAAGCCAACATTCTGAAATACTTATTGCTTCTCAGGTACAGTTCTTAGAATCACCAGTATTTAAAGAATATCAATGAAATCAATTCAATTTCTTCCTGCCCACTGAAATATTGGTACAGGGACTTCTTATTTTGTTTTTCTCATGACATTACCTGACAATCAAATGTTGGCTCCTTCCTTGTTCTTGTTAGCATGGAGGCTGTAATATTATCTGCCTTCTTTATCTCTAGTGATTTTCTATAACAGTAAGAGAAGGAATCTGGGAAATTAATGCTTCTCATCTTAAATACTTTAATCTCTTTCTTTTTCAATATAATACATGGTAGGTCAGCCTTCTAGTGGTTTTATAATGTCCCATATAATCTCACCAGTGTGTTCATTCCAATACTTTATCAGCTCTTCTTTACCATTTGAGGGGTGATAAAAGTCTCCACTGACATCAAATAGTCTCTCCCATTGACTTTGCTATAGTTTTTAAAATTCAACCATAGCAGAAATTGCTCTGATATAGGAATTCATCTCCAGAAAACTCTTGTTAAGTGGATTTAAGTTACCTAAAAGAAGTCACATATTGAAAAATTTACTAATCAGTTTGAGCATTCTCAGGACTTAAGTAGGAGCCGTGGTGTTTAGATACAAGTTCTTGCAGCAGTTAAGGGCTTAACCTTCATACAGAGGAATTAACTCTAGTTCTTATAATCAACATATTTCTAGCTATAGTTAAGTATCAGAAGAGCATAATGCTTGCCTAACAAAAATTCTCACATATACATACATCACTAGCTGTGATGTATTCTCTTATCTGAACATTAGGCCCCATGTATTTCTGAATTCAGCAAGTACTTAAGTGATATCCTTAGATAAATATATGGACTAATAACCTTTCATAGGAGTAAGATTCGGGGAAAGTTCAGAACTACAGGCAAGGTCTCTAGGGATGCAACTGTGTAGCTATAGGTGAATGAGACCAGATATTTAGAATATAGTGTCAATAGTCAGGTGTTGATAAGAGAAACCTGTATGCTATAGGCATGTTTTGCCTTTCTCCCCAATTAAGAAACTATTGACTATCTTTAAGTCAATGCCTTATGAGCTACAGAATTCAAAATTATTGATTGACATTTCCTTTATAATATGATAACTCACACTTTTTAAAAGTATAAAGCAATATTTTAAGCTTTTTGCAAATATTGGGTAATTTTAATCTCACAATAACTCCATGATATGTATAATATTATCAACTCCATTTTACAGACAGGGAAAAACTGTTGGAACAATTAAGTAATTTATTCCAAGGTCAAACACTGGGAAGTGGCCAACCTAGAAATTAACCCCTAGAAATCTGATGCAGAAGCTTTAAGTTTAACTTCTGTGCTACCCAGGCTCTAGGGTCATGGGGAATATATCCAGCTGCACAGATAAATGTGTGCTACCATGCAAGCCAATCACAGCCTCTTCATCCTACTTCTTTTTCTGTGGTTTCAGTGTAGAGTTTAACCATTACAGTCACTCACTATTACCAGGGCTAGGTCATGAATCCTGATATGGGTAAGACACAACAGCAACAATAAATGTCTTCTGTGGGAATTTGAAATTAAACATCTCTTCCCTTTCCTGCCTTTGGAAAAACATCCAGAGCAAGATGAGTCATGGCAAAGCATTCCCTGCTGTCAGTCATCTGCTGCAGGCCCACGCAATGGGCAGCCTTAGGGAGCAGAGAACATCTGTAGTAGCCATATGCTCAAGCCCTGCGGTCAAAGCCAGGGTAGGGTGTTCCCCACTAACACTGGTCATGCAAAACCCAGTGGGAAGAAAAGGTTCTGTTGTCACATGTTTTTCAGAACATCTTTTATGCTCCTCCACTAATGCTTTGAAATCAGTATAGCCATAAAAAAGACTAACAGTTCCAAGCTACAGTGGTCAAACAGCATAGGAATTTTTGTGAGAAGAAAAGAAGTCCAAGATACCAAAAAATTTACCTTCACTTTCACCTTTTTCTGCCTCTACGTAGTTGTCCCTGACATACCCAAAGAATCTAATAGGAACTTCTATGCTACCCAGACTTAACAAGGTCTGTACCCATCACAAGGGACACTCAGAAAAGGCCTGAGCGACTTTTGATGATTCATTTATTTTTTTTAACACCTGCCTTTTTCTATGTTATGTGAAGTGGAATGGCTAAGATGTGTACTGAAGTGGAAACACGTAAGAATGTAGAGCTCTGCATATCACCCATATAGAGATAGAAATAAAGGCCTCACTCCATTGTGTGAAGACATTGGCATGCACTGGACCACCTAGAACAGAAACCCCACTCCCCAGAAGATGAGCTGTGTAGCTTGAGGAAAATTTCATGTTCTTTTCTTCAGAGTTTTCTATGAAGTGGTGATTTTTTAAATTGTATGTATTTCCTTCAGATTCTCATGAGGATTCCATAAAATAAAGCATGTAAAACATATGGCATAATAACTGGCACAAAGCATTGGTTAATAAAAGCGAGTATAAAAAACAGAAATATTGGGCATGGGAACAATTAAATTGGTTGCTCCAGGGCACTCGTTTTGCCTTAGAGGCACCACATTTCTTCATTGCTCACACTGTCCCTCAGCCTGAGATGCTTCTCCTCTAAAATTCTACATGTCACAATCATTTAAGATCCAAACCAATGATGCTTCCTCCATGAAACTTTCCATTTCCCTAAGGGGAATTATTTTCCTCTCCTCAGACAATTCATCACACTTCCAAGAATGTTTTCTTCCTTGGATAAAATATCTCTGTTTTCAATCATGTTTGTAACCCCTATAATTTTTAGTGCAGTAACTTGTAATGTTATTGTTCAATGTTATCAATTTAAAATATATGTTATATCAATATAAAATATGTATTAATAAATTTTAATGTATTATATATTA
>JAJEJO010040831.1:0-22326 GCA_020662805.1 Glaucomys volans | reverse complement strand
TAGAAGCAAATCATGCCCTTGAAGAGTTTCCTGTGCTGTCAGAATTTAGACGGCTGGGCACACTCCCTTCGTCATCATTAGAAGCATGATGTGTTGTTAGGCTTGGCCTGAGTTAAATCTGGGAAAATTTCTTGGAGAGGATAACATCTGGGTTGTTATCAGGGAGAGCACGGTTGTGCCATGGCTGATAGGAACTCCTGGGAAATCTGATTTGGGGAATGCTTCATCCTGGGGTGTGATGCAGAGCCTACGACATTGTGGGTATGAGACCTTTATTTTTCTGTCTCTAGCAGGTTGGGGGTAGCTGGGGGAAAGCCAAAGCTGGGGAGAAATGACACCCTCTCTGTCACAGACATGGCTGGGCCCCTGGCTGCTGCTGGTCTGTCTCCTTGTGAGCAGGAGTATTGCCAAGGAGGTTTCGGAGCACTGTAGCCACATGATTGGGAATGGACACCTGCAGTTCCTGCAGCAGCTGGTGAGTATGTGGCCATGCTTTCTCCCCACTGGGGAAATTGAGGCAGGAGCCAGGGAGCTGGGTCAAAGAGATGAATTGCAGGGAATAGGGCTATCTAGGCCATTGCTCCTTGGCTGCTCCTCCCACTGACCTTCCCCAGGTCAAACCTCAGGAGCCCCAACCCTGAAGCCCTCTTTGACCCCCTTGCAAGCAGTGAATTGGATGAGTTTCCAGCTGGTTGCCTGAGTTAATGATGGCCAGGAATGTCTACTGTGGATTCTAAAAGGGCTCCTAAGGCCTGTTTTCCCTCAAGGATTGCCTCCTCAGGGAAGATAGCCCAGTCTTCTTGCTGAGTCCAGATGCTGCCTCCAGCTCTTGGACTCCCAGATATGCCACCAGCCTGACACCATGACTCCACCCAAATTTGAAGGGGAAGTTCCTGTCTTACTCCCAGCCCTCCACCCTCACTTCCCTGGCTCTTGCCTTTGACAATGGAATGGCCTGCTCATTTGGGTCAGGAAGGAGTCTCATTCTAATCTGACCAACAGAATCATCAACAATTTCCAAACATGGTCCAGCCAGGCAGAGTCAGGTTGTTGCATAGCCTCTGTCCTGCTCAAAAGGAAATTTACTATCCCTCTGGTCAGCCAGGCAGGGTGGGGCACCACTGGCTAAGACCAGCTCCCTATCCCTGAACTTGAAGCCTGTGAGCTAGACCTCCTGTCTCTTTTGCCCCTACACCATCCTCCTGCATGAAAGTGTTACAGCAATCCAAGGAAGACCAAGGGCTATAGCATTTTATGAAGCATGGAACACAGAACCCTGCTCTGGGGCTAATGGGGGATTAAGGTCATCTAGCCCCAGCCCTTACAATTCCTGAATCTCCAGAGTTTGACCAGCCTCTGCTTAAATTTCTTCCATGACAGGGTGCTCACTACCTCCAGGGAAGATTGTATCCTATATTATCCTGTAGATTGATTTTCTGTATAACAAACTGGCATCTGTGATTTCATAGAGCAGGAGGTAGGAGGAGATGGTTTGCTCTTTTGTAACTCTCCTCTGGGCATTTGGAAGGCGTAGGTCTTCCCCTAGGCTTGGCTGTCTCTTTCCAGGTATAGCTGGGGGAAGGTGGATGAACCCTAATCCACCTAGAAACTCAGGTCTTCCTTCTGAGGTCATCTCAGTTGAGCTACAGATACACAGCAACCACTGGCTTGTTTTCTCTTACAGATTGACAGTCAAATGCAGACCTCATGCCACATTACCTTTGAGTTTGTAGACCAGGAAAAGTTGGTGAGTGGTGATTACCTGCAAGGCCCCATGTGCTAGCCTGTGTGTTCCTTCCAGGGTTGGGTACATGTGGGTGCATGAAGGCATCAGAAATTCTAGAGCTGGACCAGTGTGAGGATTCCTGGGTACTGAATTCTAAGGTGCCAGCATCAGGGCTGGGCAGGCTCCAGGGCTCAGGTTCCCTACATTTCCCTTCTGGCTGGCACATAAAACTGTTTATTATGTGCCAGGCACTTTTCCAAGTTAGTCCTAACAGTAACACTGTGTAGTCCACAGATGTTGCTTATCATCCACAGAGAGGTTAAAGGAGCATGACCAGTAAGTGGTAGAGGCATGAGTTGAAGGCCTGTAATCTCTACAGCCTAAGGTAAACCAATGTACTACTTCTAAATCTCATGTTTTAGAAAATGATGTCACCACATCATTTTCACATCATGTCAGCATTCACCACATCACCAGCAACCAGGAAGGCAAGCCAGCGGGTCTTCCTACCCACACCCAAAATGATACCAAGTGCTGTTGGTTGAGCCTCCTAAGAGCTTCAGTTTCTGTCCCCAACCCCATCAGTCACTTTTAGGACAATTTCAAGAGCCTTCTAACTGGCCTCCCTAAGTCCAGTGCACTCACCATCCCATCACTAGGGGGTGCTTTTTGAAACCCAAACCTGCTGCCTTCACTTCCCCTCCCCTCAAACCTGTCAGGGTCCCCATCACTCCAGGTGAAAGGTCAGGCTGCCTACCCTGGTATCTCCAGCACACAGCCCATTGCTCACTCCCTTCCTTGATCCTTCCTTTCTTCAAGTCTCTACACAAGCTCTTCCTGATGTCTGTCATGCCTCTACAGGTGCCACCCTCCACCCGCTATGCCACACACAGAACAGTCAGGCAGCCCAGAGGTTACTTCCATCTCTAAGATCCTTCACACCAGACCCATGTGCACTTTATTAATACTGGAGACCACTTCATGGTCTAAAAAATGACCTCAGTGTTTCATTCATTCACTCAAGCCATAACACACATTTACCAGGAGCCTAGTGAACCAGGTACTCAGGATACAGAGCCAAAGGAGAGCTTCTGTCTTCAAGGCAACCACCATTTTAGGGAGACAAAACTCTGAGGTTATTCTTGGACCATGAAGTAGTCTTCAGTACCCCTGTGTCCTGGAGGATTGGAAGGGACCACAAGGCAAAGGACTTTTGAGAATGCAAACTAAGAGAGAGAGAAGAGGGTCCCTGAAGCCCACCTTCTGAATGTCTTTCCTGATTAAGAACTTCTATTCCAGAAATCCAAAGATCTCGCTAATCAGAATCATATTTCCTTTACTCTAACCTAGTCCCCAGTAGTGCTGAATCCCAAAGAGAGAAAAAGAAAGACGACCTGAGGGCAGCATTCCCCTTATCACTGGAGTGGTTTGTCCCTCCCCAGGGTTACGGGAGAGCTGCCTGGCATGGCAGCATCTAATACAAAGCCGAGGTTCCTGGGCCTCATCAGCCAGGACATAAGTTTCTGGTTCCTGCTTTTCAGAAAGATCCCGTGTGCTATCTTAAGAAGGCATTTCTCCTGGTACCAGACATAATGGAAGACACCATGCGCTTCAAAGACCACACCCCCAATGCCAATGCCTTATTACGGCTCCAGGAACTCTCTTTGAGGCTCAAGAGCTGCTTCACGAAGGATTATGAGGAGAACGAAACGGTAGGAGGGTCCTGGTGCCCAGAGCATTGAGTAGGAGGGGAGGGTAGCTGTGAAGGTACCATCCGAGCCTACATGCACCAAGTGTATCCGCCCATCTTGATTCATGCCATTGTCCACTCACTCTCCTGCTCAATACTCATCCCACAAACCTTTTCTAAGGACTTACCAGGCAGGAGGTGCAGTGCTGGGCCTTGATGATGTACATGGAGTAAGAAACAAATGGCTGTCACCCTCATGGAGCTTATGGTCAAGTGTAGTGGGCAGCTGTTCAAACAATGACACGAGTGAATATGATTACAAACCAGCAGGCTGTTTTTTTCATTTGACAAATAGTGATTGAATGCCCATTGTGTACCAGGTGCTGTTCTTGACACCAGGAAATAGCTGTGGTCAGAACAGGCGAAAATCCCCACAATCATGGAGATGACATGGGGGGTGGGGTGATGAGACAGTCAACAAAATACACAAGTCCAATATGTGGTACAGAGGATGACAATAAATGCTGGAGAAGATTAGGCCAAAGAAGGGAAGACCTGAAGGAGGTAAGAGAGTATGGGTCTGAGCAAGAACCATAGGCCTCAGAGAGCAGCAGGGAACTCTGCCCTAAATGGGAATACAGAAGGGGAGACAAAGAAGACTCCTGAGTAAGAAAATACTTATGAGAGCTCCAGAGATTAAAATAAGAGTTAGAAAGCAATAAGACCAGAAGAACATTCCAGAGCAGGGAATGCTGAGCACAATCCTAAGGTGAACAGGAAGATCTGCATTCAAGAATTCAAAGGGCAGTCAGCACAGCCTAAGCATGGGAGATAAAGTGTAGGGAGGAGGAAAGGCAGGGACCAAACCATCTGGGGTGTCCAAAATGTGGGATTTTATCTGAAGTGCACAGGGAGCCTTTGTGATAGGTGAGTGACTTAATCTCATGTTGAGACCATTCTGGTTGCTGTGTGGAGAGCGGGCTACAGGGAGCACAAATGGAAGCCAGGAGGCCAGCAGGAGACTGAAGCCCAGCCCAGAAGTAGTGGTGAGTTGGCTCAGGGTGGTGCAAGGAAGATGGAGTCAAGTGAACATGAGCCAGTGGGCATGGGGCAGGCAGGACTTGACTCATGCAGGGGATGTGAGGAGCTGAGGGAAGGGAAGAGTCAGTAGGGCTTCATCTTGGGCACCTGGCTATGTCAGTAATGCTAAAATGGGGACATCAGTGGGCAGGAACAAGTTTGAGGAAAAAGCTAAGTTCAGTTTGGGGCATATCAGACCAGAGATGCTTATGAAATGGCCAAGTGGAGATGCTGAGCTGGCAACTCAAGGCCCAGGTTCTGAGAGTGATTAGGAATACACAGACTTCAGAGGTTTGGCTTGGAGATCACCAGTGAAGGCATGGGACTGTATACCATTGCCCACTGTAAGAAGAGAAACAGGCCCAGAAATTCCAGCATTTAAAAGTCAAGGAGAGGGAGCACCTGGAAAAAGAGATATAGCTGGAGGAAGTGTGTGGTTGAGGGAGGAAAAAAAATCTTTAATAAGAGGCATTGAATCTGTGGTTTTTCAGTGTCAAGATTCTTGAGAGTCATTTGGGGAGCTTGTTTCAAATGCAGATTCCCAGTACCCCCTGCCCAGCATCTTCTTCACTGAGTCCAAGCATGAGTCTGGGAATATGCATTCCCCACCCACCACTGAGACAGAAGGTTCCCTGGCCCATGTGGGTAGGCACCCATGTACCAGATAGGACAGCCAGTACTGAGGGTGGGTCCCAGGAGGGAGGGAGCTACTGGAGCTGGAGGAGCAGCCTCCAGACAGAGTGTGCTAGAGGGATTTGGAACTGGGGTAACGGGACACACTGCTCAGACAGGTTGGGCATCAGGTCTTCTGGCTGCAGATTCTTGCTTTATGAAGTCTGAGGTGAGGTGTGTGGAGACAGACATGTGAAGAGGAAGGAAATGAGAGCCAGCTTCTTTGCCTTCCTTTCAGCAGACTGAGGGCAGGCTGGTGGGTTTCTGTTCTGATTTCACAGACAGGAAAGGAGCCCAAACTGGATAGTTGGTTTGGCTGCTGTCACCTATCTGGTGTGTGATGGAGCTGAAGCCAGGTCTTCTCATTCATAATTTATCTATAAATGTTTATGGCAAGCCTACTGTGCACAGACCAGGGGGATTCAGAGACATCCTCAAAGACTTCACAGAATACCTGGTATTTGGGAGTCAAGTAGGCCACTGGTGGAAGCCAAGGGCTTGCATGGCATGGCTTGGTGTAAAAGAAGCTGTGGGCCCAGTACTGAACCCTGAGGAATTCCAGCTTTTAGAAGTCAGGAACCTGATCAGGAGAGTGAAGGAGCAGCTGGAGGGGTGGGAGGAAGCCCAGGAGGGTGAAGCTTCGAGAGCTCCAGTGGTATGGGAGCTTGGGCCCATGAGCAGAAGAGACAAGAACAGCTCAGCAGACAGGCCTGGGGAATCCTCAGTCCTCTCTCCAAAATCACACCAACACAAGCAGAGGACCCTCAACTCCCAAGGCTACCCCATTGCATTCTCTCCAACATAACAAGATGATTTTTCTAAAACCCAAGTCTTATACCACCACCCACCTCTCCAACAACTGCTCACAGTTCTTTTGCTCTATGAATAACATGAAAAGTTCTGACATGGTCTACAAGGCCCTACAGGCCCTCACTGAACTCTCCAGTGTTTCTCTTGCCACTTTCCTCCTAGATGACATTATTTGGCTACTCCAACCTTCTTTTAGGCTTTTGGCATTTCATGCTTTTTTCTACTTCAGGGACATTTTTGCACAACCTGTTTTTTCTGCCAGGGCAGCTCTCCTCAACCCCATTTCCTTTCCTGGTTAGCTCTTGCTCATTTTTCAATTGGTTCCCTGGGGAAGTTCTCCTTGAACTCTCATTTTATTCCCTTTTATTACATCTTCAGATTGCTCAGAACTTCCTCCTAGGTCTCACTGCACTTTTAGCAATTTGTGTAGTGCCAGCGCCCCCACTGGACCCAGTGTCCAGCTCAGCCACCTCCCTCTTTTTCATTACATGATGTCCAGGTAATTACCATATACCTGGCACATAAACATATATCAGATGGATCAGTGAATGAATGATTTATTTCATAATGTCAGGACTGATTCTACTGCAAACCAGAGTAGAGCCAAGGGAGAAAACAAAAGGGGAAAAGAAGACTGATGTGAGAAAAAAGCCAAGGGAATTTAACAAACAAGAAAGTGACTGGAGGCCAGTAGTCTCAAAAAGGGACCCTGTTCTCCTTCTAGGCCTGTGTCCGAACTTTCCATGAGACTCCCGTCCAGTTGCTGGAGAAGATCAAGAACGTCTTTAATGAAACAAAGAATCTCCTTGAAAGGAACTGGAATGTTTTCAGCAAGAACTGCAACAATAGCTTTGCTGAGTGCTCCAGCCAAGGTAAGCACCAGATGGACCAGCAAGCGTGAGGGTGTGTAGAAAGTGGGACGTGGGGCTGGAAGGAGCCTGGCTGCTATCTGTGTTTCTATGTGTATAGATGTGCTTTTTCATGTACATATGTGGCTTCATGTAACCTTGGAGTCCTAGGCACATGTCTTTTCTGATATGTGTGTGCATGCACACCACGTATATCTGCATGTGAAGGTGTTGAGAAGGCCTGCGCTGGTGGCTGTGAGGTCAGGGAGTAGCAAAGGGGACCCCTCAGGAAAGCCCTGTTGGCATGGAGGCTTTTCCCTTAGACTCTGCAGACTGGCTGAACATATGGGGGTTCTGTGGAAAGAGCAGACACCCCATCTGGGAATCAGGGCCCTTGCTCCAGGAGCCCTGCTGCAAATCACCAGGATGCCCTGGCTCCAGAAGTCCCCAGGATTCCTTGGGTGTCTCCTCAAGGGACAAGACTGGATTTGAAGTCTGAACATCATTCCAACTGTCCCACTGTTGGCTCAGCTATACAACTGTGTACCCTGCGTGTCTTCATCTCTGCGTCTTATGCCACGTGTGCCCTCCTACACTCAACCTTGCTCCCCAAGGCAGGGGCTGATGCCCCACAACCTGTCAAAGGCCAAGTCCAGTCTCGTTGTTTCATCCCAAGGCTTCAAGCTGATCACATTCCAGCCCCAGTCTGTTCCTGCCTGTGGCCAGGGCTATGTGGCTCCTGGCTGTGCATGAAATTAGTGTCTTGAGGGCTTCGAAGTGTCTTTTGTTAGTGTTGGAGGCCACTGCTCCATTTCCTGGCTTGGCTGCTGCTCAACCCTGGCTTGGCCTCTGGTCTTCCTCACTCTGACCCTCAGAGGCCTTTATCCTCTGCTTTTTGCTCTGCCCATGCCACCCTGCACATTGTACCTTTCCTGTCTGAGCCCTGTGTCATGAGCATTTGCTGCAGTCCTGTCCTCTCCTCAGCCCCAGGGCTGAGTTAGGAGATGAGGGACCCCCCCAGACCCATATCCCCTCTTGACCCTTCTGGGGGAGCTATGCCAGAGGCTGGTGACTCTATCTCCTCTCTGTCTTTCTCTCTCCCCTTTTCTGTGGTTCTTTCAGATGTGGTGACCAAGCCTGATTGCAACTGCCTGTACCCCAAAGCCACCCCTAGCAGTGACCTGGCCTCTGTCTCCCCTCAGCAGCCCCTCGCCCCCTCCAATGCCCAAATGGCTGGCTTGACCTGGGCTGATTCTGAGGGGACAGAGGGCAGCTCCCTCTTGCCCAGTGAGCAGCCCCTTCGCACAGTGGACCCGGGCAGTGCCAAGCAACGACCACCCAGGAGCACCTGTGAGAGCCTCAAGTCACCAGAGACCTCAGGCCTTGAGGACAGGCCTACTGGGGGTTCACCACAGCCTCACCCCTCTGCCGGGGACCCCATCCCTGAGGTGGAGGATATTCTTGATTCTGCACTGGCCACTAGCTGGGCCCTAGAAGAGGCCTCTGGAGAGGCTAGTGAGAGTCCAGGAGCCCAAAGGGCAGAGCTTTCCCCCTCCAGGCCAGGAGGGGGCAGTGTCCAGGCAGAGACAACCAGACCCAGAAACCTCCTCTCAGCATCTTCTTCACTCCCTATGTCAACAGAGGACCCACAACCAGTGGATGTAACTGGCACCCTCTTGCCCAAGGTGGATCCCAGTGGCCAAGCCCAGAATCAGATCCCTGAGAAGACAGACCGCTCATCTACACTGCCCAGAGACCCTCCGGAGCCAAGCTCTCCCCAGATATCCTCACTGCACCCCCAAGGCTTCAGCAACCCTGCCACCCTCTCTGCTCAGACACGGCTTCCCAGAAGCCACTCCTGGGACATTGCACTGCCCCTTGGGGAGCTGGAGGGCAAGAGGAGCACCAGGGATCGGAGAAGCCCCACACAGCTGGAAGGAGGACGAGCAAGTGAGGGGGCAGCCGGGCCCCTGGCCCATTTTAACTCCGTTCCTTTGACTGACACAGGCCATGAGAGTCGGCGCATTGAACCCCCTGACACCCAGCATTCTGGGTTTGCCTTCCACCTGTTGGTGCCCAGTATCATCCTGGTCTTGCTGGCTGTTGGCGGTCTCCTGTTCTACAGGTGGAGGTGGAGGGTAAGGAGGCCCTGGTGAGGAGAGAGGGCATCTCACAGGGGCAGGGCAGAGGCTGGGTGTGGGTGGCACTCTGAGTGCTTCAGATGCTGAGAGATAGGACCTGACTGAGCACAGAGGATGGGAGTGGAATCAGAGGGTTGCTTCAGGAAGGTTCCAACCACGAAATCAATGGGAAGGGACCACAGCAGAAGGGAATGGGAGAAAAGATTCTTGGGCTGACAGAAGGATGATGACCAGGCAGGAGGGGTGATAAAGAGCTCCATACTATACATGGGAGCTCTGCAGAACCTGGGGCATGAGGCTGGTAGTGGGAAAGATGCATAGAAGAGGAAGAGGAGGGGGCTTGGGCAGTGGATAGGCCTCAGGAATCTCCCCTGACCCTCTGGATGATCTCCACTTTGGAGTATCTGGGGGGAATCTTACAACTCTCTCATTAATGTCTAGGGCACCCCTATCTAGGGATGGAGACACCATCCCCCTCTTCCCCAGCTCCTCAGTGAGCCTGCTCTTTTCTGTCCCCAGAGCCATCGAGCGACTCAGACATTGGATTCTCCCATGAGGCAGCCAGAGGGCAGGTAAGAGGTTGGGGTGGGGCTCTGGAGGGCACTGGAGGTCTTAGGTTTGATTTGTTTCCCCTCTATTGGAAGAGGGGGTATCCTTTTCCCACTTGTTCTAAGGAAATGGAACTGCAGCACAGGATGGAAGAGGAAGGGTCTCTCCTCCTTCCTAGACACCTGGGCCTTTTCCTGATTCCTTCCCAGAGACAGTCAGTTCTGGGTCTTCTAAATCTTTGAGGGTTGGTGCACATATGTGGGATTGGGGGTGAGCTTAGGGGGTCCCCTCACTCCTTTACTTCTGCTCAAGTCTTATGCTAGTCCCCTGTTCTTTCTGCAGCCCCCTGACCCAGGATGAGGACACACGGGTGGAACTGCCAGTGTAGAGGGAATTCCAAGGTAAGATTCTGATTTTTATCTCTTTCCACCCTTAAAAAGAAGTACACCCTTCTTCAGTCACATGACTCCCCTGAGGCCCACACACTTGTTTCCCTTCCCTCTGTTCTACTCCCTTTTCCATCCATTCATCTCCAGTTGGAGCCAACCCTCTCCCTTCCCAGCCTCAGGTCTCTCCTTGCCCCTCCATATCCTCCACTCCACCTGAGGGTGGGTACTGCTACCTCTGCATTAGGCTTTCAAGTCGTCTTTGCTCCCAAAGCAACCCAAATCCTCATCCTCTAATGTGGCTTTTATAAGGTCTTTACCCTTCTGGGGAATTTTCAGTAGCTGTGCATGGTCAACCACCTCAAACCCAACCTTCTCAGCTTGGCTTCCAAGCCCTTCCAGCAGCCACCCTCTGCACCTCTTGCCAGACCACTCTCCAGCTGGTGCTCCTTCTCAGCCTCCTACCTACCTCCTTGGATGATCTCCACTTTGGAGTAGGTAGGTAGGTGCTCATTCCTACCTCCTTGCTTTTAGAATCATGGTACCATAGAGCCTTAATATTGGGAGGACTCTCAGCGGTCATTTGGCCCAGTGTCCCACCCCCCCAAATAGGCCACCCTTCTCTGCATCCCCAGCAGGTAGTCAGCCAGCTTTCCATTACACACTCCCAGTTCTGGACAATCTCCATGCCTAGCAAAGTCCATGCTGTCTTCAAAGAACACTGGGAGAAGCCTTCCTTGTGTGCGGCAAAACTGCCTTCCCTGCCCGCTCCTCACTGGTCCTCCTCCTCTTTTCATAGAACCATCCATGTCCCCTTTAAGAATTCTCTTTGCTAAGTGTGGCCAAGTCCCTCAAACATTCCTTATATGATATGGTTTTCAGACCCCTCACCATCCTGGACACTCGTTTGTCAATGTCCCTCTGAAAATGTCGCGCCCAGCCCTGGACACAGTACTCCAGATGTTGTCTGACCAGCTCAGAGTACAGTGGGACTGTTACCTTCCTTGATATGGACAGTATTCTTCTATTCGTGCAGATTAAGATTGCATTAGTTTTTAACAACTGCATCATACTGTTGTCATATGTTGAGCTTGTGGTCTATTAAAAACCCCTAGTTCCATTTCCCATGAACCTGTGTCCAACAGATCTGTGCCATCCCATCCTTGGACAGCTTAACTTTTTAAATCAAAGCACAAGAGTTATTCTCATCCTTGGCAAAACCACATTATGGCTTGCTCTCCATCCCCCAAGCCCTACTGAAAGTGTTTTAATTCCTGATTCTGTCATCCCCATAGCCCTCTCAGTTGTGTCCCCTGCACATTGATGAGTGCCTTCTGTTTCCCTTGCCCATGTTATTGGTAAAGATGTGACCTGAATTATTTCCCCCTGAATTGCACCTATAATCAGTCGGCCCATCAGGAACCCTTCCCAGGTGTCTCCACACCCCTCTGGTTGCTCTTTTAATTCATACCCCTTCTGCTCTTTTGTATCTGGTTAATACTATATCAATTTGCACATATTTGGATGTTGTTTTTATACATTTTTAAATCTTACTTTATGTGGATTTGTATGTTCTGCACTGCTCAGAAGATTGTAAGCCCCTTGAGGGCAGGGACTGTCTTCCACTTTTATTTTGCATTTCTTTTTCCATCCCAGGTTCTAGTACAAAGAGGGCCCCATCATACTTGCCAAAAATTCAATAAATGTTGACTGGCCAGCTTCGGGGCTGACTCACCAACTGACCCTGGCCAGCTGTTTAACTGACCCACTTCTGACTGACCAATTAACCAGTTAACTAATTAACTCTGACAAACCAGCTAGTTGGGTAACTCTGACTAACCAAGCTACTACTGGTGACTGCCTAGCTGGCTGTTTATTGATTGGGGAGCTCACTGGTTGCTGACTAATTTGCTAACGGACTGGTTGGCTGGCTAACTAGCTGGGTGACCCACTCAAATTTCCCGTCACACCCCTCGCTGGACCCAAGTAAAATGCTTTAGGGCTTTCTCACATGTAGGATGACAGGTCTGGGCCCCTCTTTCAGAGATCAAGGATCTGAAAAATGCCCCCAACCAGGGAAACTCATTTAGAAAGAGGCAGGCAGTAACAGCATATCTAGAATCCTGGAGTCCCTCTTGTAAGTAGCATGGGCTGAATGGGTAAGTGGGTTGGGGCTATAAGTAGGCCCCCTCAGGACTGGTAAGCAGAGGATGGAGGTCCCTGGAGATTTGTGGTTCAGTGTTGTACGGGTCAGCTGTTTCACCGGGGTCTTGGCCCTCTGCCCTGATTCCTCTGCACTCCCGTCTCCTTTCCCTGCCTGCCTTCTCTCAGGCCTGTCCAAGCTTTCCTCTTCCCCAACTCAAGATTTCACTCATAGAGGAAACCCAGGACAGGGACCACATTGAGACCCATGTGGTTCAGTGGGTCTAGCCCTAAGGTGGTCTCCATGCCAGGCACCAGGAGCCTCTGGAAAATTGAGTACCAGTGCCCTGACCAACTGCTGTTCTCATGAGGGCAGTGGAAGTGGGAAACCAAGGCACCTATGAGGGACACAAAGATACCAAAGCTCAGATACCAGCATCTTAGCCCAGGGAACTAGGAGAATGAGCCCTTGGCTGGAGTATGCCCTTTTGTCCTTCTTCCCTCCTAGACCCTACAGGGCCTGTGGCCTGGCTGTACCAGCATGGCTCATGTCCAGTATAGTTGCCCCTTCTCTCTGCTCTAGAGCATGGGAATGGGCTGGGAGCCAGAGGTTGTGGGTCCCATCTTCCCTCCTTACCCATCACAGGCTTGGCCAGTAGGGCCATGGACATTAGGGAGGGAGGCGCCACCCAGGGTCCAAAGTCAAACTGTTGGATGGAGTCCAGGGGATTTCTGCTGTGGGAACAAAGCGTTCTGAGGATGCTGGGCAAGGGGACAAGGATAGGGGTGGGGGTGGGGAGAGACAGGGCCCTGGTTCCCGTGGATGATGCAGGAGGCAAGTCTCTCGACCATGTGGGAGGAGGCTGGGTTGCTCAGGGATTCACATACGGGGCAGGGTGGGAGTTCACTCTTCCTGGCACTGCTTCTAGACTTCTCCCCTCCCACCCAAGTCCTCCCTCTTCAGTTAACTTTGTACAAATACCATCTGTGAGGACCCTCTCTGATGAATGTTGTAGAAATAGAAGGAGAGTTCTTTGCTAGAGTTAATGGGCAGTGATGGTTCATTCAACCAAGGCCACTGAGGCAGTCTTGCCTTAGGAGGAGTCTAAGGACACTCAAGAGCCTCCTCTCTGATCCTGTAGGGCCCCTCTGCTTGAGCAATGACCCCTCCCCAATCCTTACCCAGACGCCAACCAGGCTCTGTACCTCCCCTGTGGTCCATGGTTGCCCAGGAGGAGGTAGGAGGTGAGGCCAGTCTGGCCAGAGGCCTGGGCTGCTGCCAGGGAAAGCCGCCTTGTCCCTCTGCGGTGTCTGGGATGGTCGGGAGGGCGAGGGAAGGGATGGGAGGAAGTCCTGCCCACAGGAATGCCACACCTCCCCTAGCCACATCCTCAGCGACCCTCCCCACACTCCCACCCAGCTGACCAGCGTTCCCTTCTCTTCCCTACAGCTGGACGCACATGACTATCTCTCCATAGGAGGAGACATCATGGAGCGTCCACCATCAGCCTCCCCAGCCATCCCCCTGGGAATGTGGCCTACCTACCACCAGATCTCCTGCCTGCCAGGACTGGACCAGAGCAACCAGGCTGGGGTCCCTCTGCCTTGACCCTCAGACCTTCAACTGACTGAAAGAGGGGCTGGAGGACGCCCCCCACTGCCGCTATTTATTGTGGGCCCTGGAGGCTCCATGCACCTGAGGAAGGCTGGCAAGCCCATCTCAGGACCCTTTCCCTCAGGGGCTACACCCTCCTCTTACTCCCCTCCAAGCCAGCACCTGGGCCAGGGACCCAGCCACCTGTGGCATATGGGAGACCAGGGTGGCCACTGAGGGGTGGAAGAGCCCTGCGCCCAGAGGACCCATCTGGTGCCAAGGGAACCCAACATCTACAGGTGTGGACCTGTCTCCAGAGAGAGAAGCCTGAGATTTGCAGGGCGGGACAGCGTGGCCTGATTTCCCGTAAAGGTGTGCAACCCAGAAGACGGGGAAGAGGAGGCCTCTGGCTGTTTGCACTGACAGCTGGAAGGGGTCTACACCCTCTATTAGCCTGATTGCCCTCTGCCGGTTGTCAGGTGGTGAGGGGAGGCCAGCCCTACCCTCAGGACCTGCCTGACCTATCTCATGATGCCAAGAGGGGAACTGGGCTCTGGCCTGTGCTCCTCCTTCCCTCTAGCTCCTGCCAGAGCTCTGGGAGGCCAGACAGAGGCTCCCCTCATGAAGGAAGCCATTGCACTGTGAAAACGGAACCTGCCTGCTGAACAGCCTACCCTGTCCATCCCCACAAGTGAGCATTCATCCGTCCGGACCTCTTCCCCTCCAACCTCTCCCCAGCTTCCTGTACTGAGCTGGTCTCACCTGTCGACTGAGGGAGTCCCTAAGCCCTGACCCTCTCATGTCCCATCCTTCGACTCCCCAGGGTGGAGCGGGGTGGGAGAACTGCCTGGGCCACCAGCCAGAGCTGGTCCTTAGGCTGTGTTGTTCGCCCAGGTTTCTGCATCTTGCACTTTGACATTCCCAAGGGGGAACTGACTAGTCGGGGGGGAGAAAAGAAGGGGAGGCAGAGACAGAGAGGCCACAGGGAGAGCTCTGACTGAAAATGGGTCTTGGAAACATGGGTATACCCCTGAGGTTGGGGGAGCTGTCTGTACCCCAACCCCTTAGCCCAGTCTTCTCCCCCTACTGCCAGCAGGTGCCTGGGGCTGGCTGTACTCCAGACCCACCTGCATGGCTCCCAGCTCCCATCCTCCTCTGGCCCTTCTTTCTCCTGACCCCAGTGATACCCTCCAGCTCTCACCCCACTATCTCTAGCCAGGCAAGCCAGGGCTGGAGAGGGACCAGGAGGCCCAAGTATCTGCTTCCAACTCCACCCTGAGGACCTTCACTTCCTGGGCCAGCCCCTGGTCATGGCTCTGAGACCTGGGCAATGGGTGACAGGGCTATCAATTGCCCCTTGACCCCTTTATGCTGCTGTGTCCCTCTTTTCCTAGCTCTCCAGGCCCTCCCCTGGTCTGGCTGCTGGGCCTATGACCTTCCCTTCCTGCCAGAGAGAATGAGGGTCTGCAGCCCTTGCTACCCCTGTCCTGATGCTGACAGCTGACGGAAGGGCAGCGGAGAACTTTCTCATGGGGCTCATCCTTCTAGTCCCAGACTCCATATTCCATGCTAGAAAACACATTTAAAAATGGAAAGAGAAAAACAGAAAAAAAGGCATTCCTCCCTTCCCCCACCCCCACCTTAGACATACAGTGTTTTTAAGGTCAAAAAAATAAACCCAACCCATTGCAGAAGCTCTTTGTGGGCGCTTGGTGACACCAGAGTGGGAGGAGCCCCAGAGCCATCTCTGGGTGCTGCTCCCCCAGCTACCTGCACAGGAACCCCTACTGTCCCCTGAGAAAGCCCAGAGGGGACATTGGCTCACGAACTGTGAGATTGCGTTTTTATACTTGGAAGTGGTGAATTATTTTATATAAGGTCATTTAAATATCTATTTAAAAAATAGGAAGCTGCTTATATATTTAATAATAAAAGAAGTGCACAAGCTGCCATGTGTGAGTCATGGGAAAAGTTTTTGGGGTGTGGGTGGCAAAAGTAGGGGTGGGCGGGCAGCCGTTGCTGGGTGAGCCCCAGCTCAGAAAGCTTTTTCCGAGGTACTTGGGGAAGGAGGGCTGTCTCCAAGTTTGTGTTACTGAAACCTCCTGTACTATTGCTGTCCCAAACACATTCATCTGCATATCTGTTTAATAGGAAAATGGGCAGAAAGCAGCCAAACCTCAGGCCTGGCCACAGCCCCTGCTCCAGCCCAGCCTGAGAAAATGGCTGGTGGGGCTCTGTCCAAGGGCCCCAGGGCCCTGCAGGAAGCTCCTTGACCACTGAACCCTGCTGTCCAGAGGAGAAGGAACTGGCCAGGTCCTAGCAGGGTGCTGAGGTGAATGAGTGCTATCTCTGGACTAGGAAGTGGGTGAGACAGAAGAAGCTTGCCCTCTGTATCTTTGTGAAGATCTTCCTACAGACCTGATCTTCCTCAGGAAGTTGAGGGGAGGCCAATGATGTGGCCTTCCAAGAAGAAAGGTATGCTAAGAGGGCCAAGCAACTAAAGGTCCAGCATGGCCCAAACACACATCCCAGGCAAGACTGATACAAGAGAGGTCATCCCATCTCTGAGAGTGTGGTGGACAAAATTTGGGGTCCAGGGTTCTCACCAGGGATGCCTCTGGGTTGTTTCCAAAAATCTTAATACCCAAGCCCCACCCTAGATGAACAAAATCAGGATCTCAAGGGTGAGCCTCAGGTACCAGGCATGGGAATTTTAAAAAAATATCTTAAGTGATTCAAAAGTGATCCAGGGTGAGATGCATTCAAAACCACACTGTCTGATATTCACCATTTCCTTTAAATGAGCTCTTCCCTTTCTATCCAAAACTCCTCAGAAAGGATTTTGAAGAACCTTACTCACATTCTGTCCTTCAAGATCCAACTAAAAAAAGTCTCCTCTGAGAAGACTCCCTAGCCTGACTCAGGCTCCTATGACACCCCCAGGCTTAGCTCCTTCCTCCTCTGTGCTCCCAAAGACTTAGGACCTGTTTATTTGTCCAACTATTCCACCAGATCATGGGTGGACTATATCAGAAACTGCTGTGTCCCTCCTCATAAGCCAGCTCCTGAGAGTAGCTGGCACACAGTAGGTGTGCAATAACTTTGGGTCAAATGGTTAATACTGAATATATGAGTAAAGGTATGGCAATACAAATTCTAACCAGATTTAATTAGTGGCCTTTTCTCGGGGCCTTACTGACATTATCGAGAGGAATTAATATCTAATAACGACAGTTCCACGAGCAGGGGATTTTCAGCAGAGATAGCTCATTGGCTTCTGATGGAGATAGGGCTTACCAGGTTAGAACCCTGCTTGAATTACAAGGGCTGTGATGGATAGAAAGCCTTTCAGAAAGGATTAGGGGAAAATAAGTAAACAAACAAAAATATAGAACAAAAAGACCCTGCCTCTTGCCTGCCTTTCCAGAAGCCCCAGAAAGGCCAGAGACAGGTGGCAGGCCTTCTCCTTGGTTTGACCTGCTGCAGGGGCTACCTGGGAAGCCTCCTACTTACAGAGCACTAATCACATTGCATTCGGAACAAGAGAACTCAGGTTCTTGACTTGGATGTCTTATTGCCTATTTGTACAACCTTGAGTAAGCATTTAACCTCTCTGAGCCTCAGGTCTCTCCTAATTATAGAACTACTTTAAGAGTTCAAACAAGCATAGAAGTTCAAACAAAGTAACAAACCCAGAAGTACCTTGTGGGCTCCAAAGGGCTGTCCCTAAATAAAGTATACTCTGATGCCACCTTTGTCAGTTGGTTCTACAGTACCCAAGTCAAATAGCTCCCTCCAGGCAAACACTGCAGAAACAGGATGCTGCCAGGGCCTGGCCCCTCTCTGACGAAGATGGCAGAACTGGGTGCTGCAGTGGGAATGAAGATTACCATACCGTGTGGCTAAGGATTTCTGACTGGAGGGAGGGGCCGTAGAGGCTGGAGGGGAGAGGCCCTGGGTTGCGGTGGGTGCTGGTTAGCATGCAGGGTCAGGAACTCTGGTTTGGAGTATATAAGCAGAAGGGCCCAGCCAAACCTCTAAACCCTTATCCGGCCAAAGGCAGGAAAATGAATCAGAGGCAGCCAGGAAGAAGCCTGAGGTTAACCTCGTGCAGACTGTGGGCCATGGTAAAGAAGGGGTCGATGGGGGCAATGGAATCTGGACAGGGTCTGGTGGGTGTTCCAGAACCCTATGAACAAGGAGATAAATTCATTGGGCAGGGGGGATGGACAGTGACTAGGCTGCCCTGGGAAGTGCCCCTCCCTGGCCCCACTGCCAGAGCAGCACTTTTGTCCCCTGGTTTTTCTCTTTAGTTTCTTGGAGTGTGAGGGAGTGACCAGGCTCTGCTGCCCTGGATGCTAGCACTGCTGAGGGAGCAGGGTAGCCCTGCCAGCCTTGGAAACCCCCTGGCAGAGTGGCTGAATGCAGAAGCTTGCTGTCTCCCTCTGCAGAGGCTAGGGCCACTGTGGCATGGTCTCTACTCTGGGACCACAAGAAAGCCCACAGGCTGATCCAATAACCCTATCTACAGTCCACACTGACTTAGATCCACAGCAGGGTGATTGGCAGTCAGGAGGGGTTATGGGTGACAGACATTGCAGTATCTTGAGCTCCATAGAGATAATGCCCAGACAAGCAAGAGCCTGATGGTCACTGGATGACTCTGTGCCTTGCTGAGGAAAAACAACTAAACATGGCAAAGAGATTCTAGGAGGTGGAGAGCAAATGTCACCACATGCACTCTTTGTGCAAACTTACTGGAAGGAGCCCTAGAAGTAGCATTGGGTATTTCCATCAGCTTCCCACAGTTTCCGAAGAAGCACTCAGAGAGGTGGATGACCATGTCTGCTAAAGAGAAGGGAACATTCAAAGACATGACAAAGGCAGGCAAGGCCCATTATGAAAGAGAAATGGAAAGCTATATCCCTTCTAAAGGGGAATCAAAAAAGAAACTCAAGGATCCCATGCACCCGGAAAGCCTCCCTTTGGCTTTCTTGTTCTGTTCTGAGTATTGCCCCCAAATCAAAGGAGAACATCCAGCCTACCCATTAGCGATGCTGCAAAGAAACTGGGAGAGATATGGCATAGCAGTGCCACAGATGACAAGCAACCTCCCTGAAAGAAGTCTGCTGAGCTGAAGGAAAGGTGTGAAAAGGACATTGCTGCCTGCTGAGCTAAGAGAAAGCCTGGTGCAGCAAAAATGAAGGAGTCATCAAAGCTGAAAAAAGGCAAGAAAAAGAAGGAAGAGGAAGATGATCAGACAGATGATGACAAAGAAGTTAGTTCTAGTGCATGGTTTTCCTTGTCTATAAAGCATTTAACGCCCCCTATACTCAACAAAATTGAGATGATGGGAGGTAGAAGATTTGATTTTAAACTGTGCAGTGTAATTTTTTTTTTTTTTTTGTACTGGGGATTGAACTCAGATTTTTAGAAAGCCCTGTCAAGTGGTTTTTCAATAGCTACTAACCTTGCCTGGTATAGTATGAGGGTTGTATATTGGCATGGAAATTTAAAGCAGGTTCTTGTGACAACATTACATATTATATACAGGATGGTAATTTTTCATCTTCAATTGTCTGTTATACAAAATAATGGTTGTTCTGTTAACTGAATACCAACCAGTCTACAATTGAAAAAAGAATTGCATCCATTTTGTTGGCATTGTGAATATGTCTAAATAAATGCAGGGGTTTTTTTAATTGAAGAGACAAAGAAGAGGTTTTGGATTGGGGTGATGAAAGAAGCTGGAACAGGGGAATTGCCAGGTGAATTCCTGGCAGAAAGCTGGGTGACAGCCCTACATTGGACTTTAACTGCTCTGATCCACAAGTCCAGCCCAAGGTCCCTCTGTTCAGTATTCCTTCAGTGTGTATGCACCTAGTGAGGTCTATGAAGGCAGAAGCCTCATCCTCATTCAATCATTCATTTCCCCACTTATTGGTAGGCACTGAGAATAAAATGCTAATTAAAAGAATCAGTGGAGATGAGTGTGATGGTGCACACCTATAAAGCCAGCCTCAGCAACTTTGTGAGGCCCTGTTCAAAATTTTTTAAAAATTTAAAAAGGGCTGGGGATAAACCTCAGTGGCAAAGCGCTTCTGGATTCAATCCCTGTACCACAACAACAACAAAAACAAGTCAGTAGAAGATACGGGTAGTCAGGCAACCACACAAATAAGTATGTAGTCATAAAATGTGAGTGGAGCCAGTAAAATGAAGGTGTTATGAGAGCTCAGAATGAGGCCTGAGCCCGGGATGTAGGGCGGTGAAGTCCGTCAGGAGGATGAAGCTAGAGGAAGCCATAGAAGGATTATAAGAGTGAGAAATGGTCTGTTTCTCCTCCTTTTTCAAGGCTACCAACAAGAGGGAATGGGAAATTATTATCATTCATTCCATCCTACTATCAGCCCTGCAAACTTAATGCTAATATCTCTTTAACAGATATAGGCACTAAGGCTTAGAGAAATTTAATAAGTTGGCCAAGCTCCCAGCATCTGGTAGGTGGTGAAGCCTGAATTCAAACCGAGGTCTGCCTGTATTTCAATCCCACACTCTTGTCACAACATCACACTCAAGTGGGCATTTAACAAGTGCTTCTTGCACAAATGGACTGCTTAGGTTAGCCTGCCGGAATTGGAGGGTCCTCAGACTTAGTATTGCCTTTTTTTTACCTCTTGAAGCGTTGCATAGCCTGGAGTGGCAGGAGGTGCCTTTGATAGACACCTGCTCTCTTGACCCTGTTGTTAACTCTAAATTGGTCATGAAATGCTGGGTGGTGTCCCCATTGTCTAGGCCTCTGGGAAAACTCTTTTGACCATCAGTCCCTCCCTCTTGCTTCCTTTGGCTTGGATCCTTGGTGATCTGTGTCTTTTCTTTCTACCCATTATTTGGGTACCACTGAAGCCCCTGGCTAATTATGAGTCCAGGAATACCTGGACACTCATCACTCCAGCTGGCAGCTGGCTGTGGCATCATTCTTATTTTGCCTCATCATAATCTTTTTGGATGAAGAGGATAGAAATTTGCTCCCCTCACTCAATCAGAGCTCCAAAGGAGGTTGTCCAAGCCTCCGCTGAGAATGCATGTACAAGGGTGCACAAGGATCATTGAATGTAACACCTGCAGGCTCAATATGCTACAGTCATTCTGAAGGACAGGTTGAAGGTTGGATGCTGGAAGGTCTTGTGGGTAGGAGCAGAGCCCTGCCTTTGCCTGAGCCTCAATGAAGCATTGTTATCATAGTGCACTATGCATGCTGAATACATGTTGGTTTTCCTGAAATGAGTTCCACACCCATATGCAGGAAGTCCTCTCTGCCTCTGCCTATCTACTCTCCAAAAGAAGAGCTTCTGATTTAAAAGTAATTCTGTTCAAGTCCTGTGCTGTGCTGAGTATTTTTCAATACTAGCAACAACAATAAACCCTAGGGATGGAGTAAAAACCTGATTTCCAGAGGCATTGCATTATATTATTTTAACTGTCTATTTTTCAACAACAAAAAATCACAAGGCATGTAAAGATGTAAGAAAGTATGCCCCAAACACAGGAATCAAAGCAATCAATAGAAACTTTCCCCAAAGAAGCCCAGACATTGAATTTACTAGACAAAGACTTTAAAACCAAATAGATTAAATGTGTTCAAAGATTAAAGGAAAACCTGTCTAAAGGAAAATATGAGTATCTCATCAAATAGAGATTGACAATAACATGAGAAATTATATTTTAAAGAACCAAAGCAAAGTTATGGAATTGAAAAGTACAATAACTAAAACAAGAATTTTACCAGAGGGACTCAACAGCAGATTTGAACAGCTATCAGAAAGAATCAGTGAACTTGAAGGTAAGTTAATTGAGATTATCAGCCTAGGAACAAAAATAATGAACCATGAAGAAAAGTGAAAGAGCCACAGAAACCTTTGCTACCTCATTGAGCATACCAACATATGTGTAATGGGAGTCCAAGAAGAGGAGGAGAGAAAGGACTAAAAAGAATATTGAAAGAAATAATGTTTGAACTTTCCAGATTTGGAAAAATGTTAATCTACACACCCTAGAAGCTCAATGTTTCTAAGTAGGATAAACCTAAAAAGATCTAGAAACATAATAATCAAAAAACAAAAAAAACTCTTGAGAGCAACAAGAGAGAACTGATTCACTTAATACAAAGATTTCTCAATAAGATTAACCACTGATGTTCCACAGGAAATCATAGTGGCTAGAAGACAACGAGACAGCATATTCAAAGTGCTGAAATAATTCTATATCCAGCAAAACTAGCCTTCAAAAAAATGAAGAGGAATTAAGATGTTCTCAGATAAATAAAATTGAGACTGTCACAAAGCAGGTACAGCCTATAAGAAATACAAGAAATACCCTCAAGCTGAAATGAAGATATACTAAATAATAACTTGAATCCACGTGAAAAAAATAGTCAACAAAGGTAACTACACAGGTAAATATAAAAGATAGTACAAGTATATATTTTACCTATTGATTTAGAAATAAAATTCATAAAATAATAATCATAAATCTATGTCAAAGGGAAAAATTAAATATGTAATTTGTGATAACAGCTTAAGGGAGAGGGAGGAGAGCTGGGAACACAGCACAGTGGTAGAGCACCTTCTCAGCATAGGTGAGGCTCTGGGTTCATCCCCAGCACCATCGAAAAGAAAAAGAAAAAAA
>JAJEJO010040820.1:0-18410 GCA_020662805.1 Glaucomys volans | reverse complement strand
TTTTTTTACTGTGGTAAAATATAATATAAATTTTACCATTTTTTATCCTTTTTAAACGTATAGTTCAGTGGCACCAAGTACATTCAGAATGCTGTGTCCCGTTAGTACCATCTGTCTCCAGAGCTTTTTCATCATCCCAAACTGAAGGTCTCTCAACACTAGCTCCCCAGTGTTCTCTCCCTGAGCCCTTGGATACTACCATTCTGCTTTCTGTCTGAGTCTGGAGACTCGAAAACCTTGTACAAGTGGAAACATAATTTGCCCTTTTATGACTGGTTTATTTCATTTAGTGTAATGTCTTCAAAATTCATTGATATTATAATATGCACAATGTTTAAGGTAAACCGTTGGTGTTAAGGTTGCCAAAAGTATGATGTAAGCCAGGCACTGTGGAGCATGACTGGAATCCCAGCTCTTCAGGGATAAGACAGAAGGATCCCAAGTTTGAGGCCAGCCTCTGCTACTTAGTGAAACCCTGTCTTAAAATTAAAAAAAAAAAAAAAAAAAAAGAAAGGGTTGGGGATGTAGCTCAGTGATAAAGCACCTCTGGGCTCAATCCCCACTACTAAAAAAAAAAAAAAAAAAAAAAAAAAAAACTAAGAAGAAGCAGAAGAAAATCAAGAGGGTGGTTAAGGGTGAAGCTTTTTCCACAATGACCCAGGAATAGGCCTCACCATTACCTTCCACCTGTGGCATACCTGAAGCCTTGTGCTTTCTCAGGCTTCATTTAGAGCCTGTTAATGTCTCTGGGTCTCCCTGCTTAGGTCCATCTGAAAGTGAATGACAGTGAGATCCAGTGTCCATTTAGGTGTGAGGATACACTGCATACTATATGTGCATTCATTTCCATTGGCGCCATAACAAATTACCACAACTCGATGGTTAAAAACAACACAAATTTTCATACAGTTCTGTAGTTTACAAGTTCAACCTGGTTCTCAATAGGATAAACTCAGTGTATCAGAAAGTCTCTGTTCCTTTTTGGAGGCTGTAGGGAATCCATTTTCTTGCCTTTTCCAGTTTCTAGAGGCTCACTGCATTCTTAGGCTCATTGCTCCTTCCTCCATCTTCAAAATCAGCACTGTGGCATCTTTTCTGGCCCATCTTTTCCATATCTTGTTTTCTGTTCATAACTGGGAAATGTTCCCTGATTTTGAGGACTTGCCCACCTGAATAATCCAGAATACTTTTCCCATTTCAAGGTCCTTCACCTTGATGTTTGCAAAATCCCTTTAGTCATGGAAGATAACTTATAGGTTCTAGGATTGGTACACAGACATCTTTGTGGGGGGTCTTTATTCTGCCTAACACCCCTATGTGATGGAGAGGCTGTATGTATGTTTGTGTAGATTTGTGTCTCCTCAACACAGATGGCCTCTCTTCCTATTTGTTGTCTATTTTTACTTCAGTAAGAGTGAGGAAACCTTAGCTGCAGTAAGCAAATATATGCAAACCTGTCATGCAAATAGGCTCCCTGCCAGAGCACATATCCTGGGGCTGGCATTCTAGAGAACTAGGAGAGAATCCATAGAGATCCCTTCTAACTCATCTACTCATCTCAAACTCAAGTCAGGTCCAGAGAGTCCTCAAGGACAGAAAATAAATGAGACCTCCAGTGACCCTGAGACAGAAGGAACCTTATTCCCCAGGGCCACTCCAGGTCAGCCCTCCCTGTGAAGCTCTCCAGGTCCCTGCAGCATCCCTCCTCACACGCGCTCTCCTGCCAGGGCTTTCTCCTCATTCCCCCATAGCCTGGCACCTGCCCAGGAATCCCTTTCCACCTGAAAGCTCTCTTCTTTCCTCCTCCTGTTTGTCTAATTCTGAGGCATCCTTCCAGGCCTACTTGAAGTCTCCCCTGCTCAAAGAAGACTTTCTTGATGTCTCCTCATCCTCCTTCACTATTATGTGTCATCCCTTGAGGATAGGACACTCACTGTCTCTTGGTCCTATTTCTCTCACAGTGCCCATTGTGAAGGTGACAACATAGCAGGCCCTCAGCCTTACCCTGGGTACACTACATTCTTTCAGGCTTTGTCCCCTCTTGACTGAAATGCCCTTTCCTGACTCCACTATACTGCAGGTCTCATTTCCTCTGAGGAGCCTTCTCCATTCCCCTCCCACATGTTGCCCTTCCTTTCTCAATGTACCCACTTTTCTCTTTTCTTAACCAATCTCCATTAAAGCATTCATCACATGAATTAATGAACATGAACCAATGAAAAGTCAATTCATGTGGCTGAAGGAAATACATACTGTAAAAACATTTATTGAGTGGCTATTTTTCTCTAGGCATTGTGCTGGGTGCTGAGGAAATAGAGATGAATTCCATGAAAACCTGCCCTTGAGGGCCTAATGATTTATTTTATAACTCCAATATAAGATTTGGAACCTTCAGAGGATTAGGACTCATATCCGATGCCTCTGTGGGTCCTCATCACCAAACAAGTGACCCATGAGAAAGATCTGTGGAATGAATAACATTCTTGAGTTATAGGTTCAGCTCAGATGAGCCACTTCATTTTGAGTCTCAGGTTCCTCATCTGCTAACTGGGGGCAGGATTCCCAGGGCTGGGGTGAGGATGAGAGGAAACTTGGCCAGCAAACATCCCTCTTTATGCATCAAAGATGGTGACTGTTACACTTTCCTCTGTCTCCTACTATGGCCAGCCATGATATTTATGGCTAATGGGATGAGTAAGTAAGCATTCCAAACTGGTATTATATTCACACCACTCAGCCCTGGCCCTTCCTGGATCCCAGAGAATTCTCTGCATAAAGTCATGGGTTTCCATCTCCATCTCCAGCCTATGAGTTCTGGATTTATTCCTGACTGTTGGGAAATTCCCATCCTATCCCTGCTTTCAGTTTCTCAGGCCCTGTTTACATACAACAGAAAGGGGAGGCAGGCTGGGCGCGGTGGCGCACACCTGTAATCCCAGCACTTGGGAGGCTGAGACAGAAGGATCGCAAGTTCAAAGCCAGCCTCAGCAACTTAGCGAGGCCCTAAGCAACTCAGTGAGACCCTGTCTCTAAATAAAATACAAAATAGGGCTGGGGATGTGGCTCAGTGCCCAGTGTCCCTGAGTTCAATCCCTGGTTCCAAAAAAAAAAAGAAAGAGGAGGCAGATCAAATTCTTGCAGAGAACAGAAAGGGCCAGGCCTGGGAATTTCTTCCAGGGATTCACATCAGAGCAAGTGACACAGGATAATATGTTAGAGAAAATGGAAGCTTGGGGATGGGGAGGGACCTACATGAGGTCCCCAGCAAGTTAGCAACAGAGCTAACATTCAGAATATTTAGGTCCCATCCCATCCCCCCCTCATCAGTGCCACTAAGGCCATTTCCCAGACTGGGTTCCCTGACAGTCTTTCTCCATGCACATGTATCTAGTTCTGCCCAAATGGATTTTCAATGTTCTCCATGTCCTTGAATGTAATGTGCCTCCTTGTATACCCCATTCTCCCACTTGTCTACCAGTAGGCTTAACTCCTACTCATCACTCAAAGCCCACACAAATGTTTCCTTCTTTGGAACAAAAGTCTAAACTTAGTTTGTCCAGACCCATTCATCTCTCCCTCCTCTGTGTTCTCACAATGTACTCTATATACGTTGATTTTGGCTGGGCGTGGTGGCGCGCACCCCTGTAATCCCAGCACCTGGGAGGCTGAGGCAGGAGGATCGCGAGTTCAAAGCCAGCCTCAGCAACTTAGCGAGGCCCTAAGCAACTCAGTGAGACCCTGTCTCTAAATAAAATATAAAATAGGGCTGGGGATGTGGCTCAGTGGTGGAGTGCCCCTGGGTTCAATCCCCAGTACCAAACAAAACAAAACAAAACAAAACAAAACAAACATACATTGATTTTGAACACCACCCTCTTCTATAATTGTCTGAGTCCTTATTAGCCTGTATTTTTCTCTAGGACATAGATTTTTTTTTTTTTTTTTTCTGCTTCATCACTCTGTCCCAGGGTGTCCCAGGCTGTCTGGCACTCAGGTGACACTCAATAAATGTAACCAGCTAATTAGTCACCATGACTTGTTGGATGTGGCTGAGGACTGTGGAAAGAAACTCAAGGTTACTGGGTAATTTGCAGCAGATCAGAGATGTCAAAATGGGTAGAATGCAAAGTGTGCCTGAGGTAAGAATCCTGTAAGAAAAAGAAACAGAAGATGCTGGAAGCGTAGATCACAAGAGGAGCAAATGAAGTATCCAGGAGGTCAGGCCTGACCCTGGGGACATAGACACCATTCAGTCACTGCCCACAAGGAGCTTGTGGTCTGCTGAGTAAACAAAAAGAAACAGTCTTGAACAGAACTGGGCTGTGGTTGATACTTCCTCCTTCCTGACACCCTTTCTTTATTTGGCTTCTAGGATACCACCCATATTGCCTGTTTTTTTTTTTGTTTTTTTTGTTTTTTTTGTGGTGCTGGGGATTGAACTCAGGGCCTTAGTGCTTACAAGGCAAGTACTCTACCAACAGAGCTATATCCCCAGCCCCTTGCCTGGTTTTTCTAATCTTTTTGGCCTTCTTCCATCTGGTTTACTGCTTCTCCTAGATTCCTTAACATCAGAGGAAACTGATGTTTTCCATTTACACTGACTCCTTTTGTGATCTCATCTAGACCCCTGGCTTTAAACATCATCTATGTGCTGATAACTCCCAAATTAATATATCCAACCCAGATCTCCTTTGATATGCATACCCATATGCCTTCATTTTCCCTCAACATTTCTAATGAGCATCTCAAACTCAATACACTCTATTTTAGTCAGTTTTTTTGCTGCTGTGACTAGAAGACCTGATCAGAACAATTGTAGAGAAGTTTATTTGGGCATTAATAATTTCAGAGGTCTCAGTCCACAGGCAGCTGGCTCCTTTCCTTGGGGCTCTGATGTACAGCTGAAATGGCAAAAGAGTGTGGTGGAAACAGCTCACATGATGATCAGAAAGCAGAGAGACTCCATTTGCCAGATACCAAATATACACCTCAAAGGCACGCCACCCATACCCACGCTGCCCAGCGACCCAGCTCCTCCAGCCACACCCTACTGGCCTTCAGTTACCACTCAGTTAATCCCATCAGAGAATAAATTCACTAATTGGGTTAAGACTTTCATCACCCAACCATTTCTTCTTTAAATCATCTTGCATTGGCTCACATATGAGCTGTTGGGGGACACCTAATATCTAAGCCATAACAACCCAAAATTGAGCTTCAGATAGCGCTCCCCCCACACACACAAAAAGCACCTCTTAGGCTTTCCCATCTCAAAAAATAGTAACACCAATCATTTAGTTGTTCTGACCAAAAATCTTGGTTCTGTTCTCCCTCTAATCCTCTCCAGAAAATCTTGTCTCTACCCTCTAAGTAAATTCAAACTCAACCACTTCTCATCTACTTCTCCCAAATTATTATAATAGGCTCCTAACTGCCCCTGACATAGTGTCCTGGTCCCCAGTCTATCCTTCATAGAACAAAATACCTCTATTAAAATGGAAATCAGATTGTGTGGATCCTCTGCTAACAACCCTTCACTGGTTCCTCAACCCAAGGTCATAGCTATTTGGTTCCTGCAGCCTCTTTGTTCTCTTCTGTTTTTCACATGAGATACTATGCTCTAGCTATTCTAGGCCCTTTGCACTTGCTGCTCTCTCTCTCTCTCTTTCCCTCTGAAATACCCTTCCCCATATATCAGAAGTCTATCTCTTCCTTCAGAACTTCACTCAATACCTTCCAGTGACTTCTTGGCCTCCCTATCTAACACACCTCCTCAGCGATATTTTATTCCCATTTCTTTTTCTCCTCAGCATTTATTACAACCTTAAAACTAGTTTATCTATATTCTTTATTGTTTATCTCTCATTAGAATGGAAGTTCATGATGAGGGACTTTTTGGTCTACTTGTTTACTATTGTGTAGTCAATACTTAGAAAAGTGATGCAATCTACATTAACATTCAATAGGTATTTGTTGAGTGAATGAACTAAAAAGGTGGACTTTTCCAAGAGATCATTTTTATTCTTTAATGAAAAACCTTTTTTTTTTTTTTGTACCTGGGACACTTAACCACTGAGCCACATTCCCAGTCTTTTAAATATTTTATTTAGAGACAGGGTCTCCCTAAGTTGCTGAGGCTGGTTTTGAACTCAAGATCCTCCGGTCTCAGCCTTGTCTCTGGGAGTACAGGTGTGCACCACCACGCCCCTCCAGCCCTTTTTATTTTGAGACAGATTCTCGATTCAATTGCTGAGGGTCCTACTAAATTGCTGAGGCTGGCTTTGAACTTGTGATCCTCCTGCCTCAGCTTCACAAACTGCTGGATTTATGAAAAAGTTTTAAACAAGTAGAGTTGCTAGGCAACATCAGTACTTTCATTAGGCACTGTACACTCCTCTTGAACAGCTGTTAATCTCATTCAATTCTCACGTCAGCCTAGGACAGGAGGAAGGCTGGGCAGATTATGATGCTGGTTAAAGAAGAAACTGAGTGTAGACAGAGGAAAAGGACTAGTCAAAGTTTACACAACTGGTTGGGATAGGAGTGGAACTGTGCCCTGAAGAAAGGCTAGTAGGTGATGAAAGCACATGAAAGGGAATACAAAAAGAAAAAGAAAATGGAGGCAAACCTCAGCGGACCAGCGACAATTTTTTGAGCACCAGAAGAGCACACCTTTGTTGGGGGCAAATGGCGGAGGACCGGGTTTTAGAGGGCCTTAGAAGAGCCAGGTCATGGGAGGAGTTAGTTCCTTTTGGCGGTCAGGGGCCAGATCATGGGAGGAGTTTTGGTGGCGGGTTAATTTAGGGCCGGGCAGGTAGAGGAACTGGAGCGGAAGTTCCTTCCCTGGGGCCTACTGTCCATATCTGCAGGTGATATAGCTTAATGGGAGCAGGGTTTAAAGGGCTTCTTCCACCAGAAGCTATAAGGATCTCTGAAGGGAAGGCTGAGACAGATACATCAACTGAAGAGTGGAAGGGGCGACCAGGCTGACCTCCGAGGAGATTTGGTCCAGATCCGAGAGGGACAACTGAATTCTCCAGCAGCAGAGTGCAGTGCCTGAGGCTAACCAAGCCCTCAAGCATGTACATAATCTCCAATATTACAACTGGACAGGCAATCTTTTGATTAGTGAATCGGGGTCTGCAGGATCTGACCTCCCCAACGGACTGTGAGGTCTTTGGGGTTAGCGAGCATTTCGTAAGATTTACTCCCAGCTTCTAACAGAACCTGAAGTATAGCAAAGACGCACGTATTTTTGTTCAAGGAATACGTAAAATAACGAATGTGTTCAAATAGGAAACAGAGTCTGCGAGAAGACATACAGGAGAGGCGTACGACTCGGGTAGAAGCAGGTTTTTCTCAACACTGAAGATCTAAGCCCTCACACCACAGCAGGATAATGGCAGCCATTTCTTTGAGTTAGCGCGCAAATATTGTCCGGGGACGAATGGGCGGGATTAAATAGGTCCCTACTGGCCGGGCCAAGCTGGTAAAGCCGATTGGCTGGGACTCGAAGCGGTGCCAAGAGGTAGGCGCAGCAAATTTCCTTCCCCAACTTCTACGTGCTGAGGTGTGAACGTCACTTCCGGTGTGGTGGGTGGGAGTGGGAAACAAAAGGAAACGAAGGACGCATGCGTTTGGTGGGTCCCGGATTCTGGTGGGTCCTTCCGCTCAGGCTGGGTGAAGCGCTTCCGGGTCGCCGCCGGCTGCCGCCTCCGGCGGGGTAAGTACAGAAGGTAGGCTGCGGCTGTCTTCTTGCTTCTTCTTTCCTCTTTCCCCCAGGGAAACCCAGCCCTTTGACTTGCCTCTCCAGAAGCTCCATGTTCAGATTCCTTTAACCTTAAACAGCTTCTGCTCATTGGCCGCTTCCTCAAGGCTAAGCCCCACCCCTTCACACAAGACCCGTCATTCATTGGTGTCACTTCCTGTCACCCAGCATTTCTTTCAGTTAATTGGCTCTACCCAGACTCCACTCCTTTCGCGATTAGCGACCCTATAAGGGCAAACTCCTGTTCGAGTCCCGCCCCTGCCTTCTTCCTGTTGGTCAACCGCACGGTCATTATCTTAATGAGCAAAGACTGGGTGGTGGCGGGTTTGGTTTTTGGAGGCAAGATCGCTGGCCTTGAGTTAATTCTGGGGTGTGAGAGCGGACGCGTTTGTCTCTTACGTGGAGTAGGGGGCGTTGGTCGAGGGAGTGCCAGCAGCTGGTCTTGGGTCGGACAAATAAGTTAGGGCAAAAGCTAGACGAGACAAGTCCTTTTCAAAATCTCTTCAGTGCCTGGCCTGGATTCTTTCCCTGCATTATTGCTAAGCCCCGACCCACTGTGTGACCTAAAGTCAGTATCTTCCTGTCGCTGGGTCTCAGTTTTCCTGTGAACTGAGAAGTTTTAATTCAGAACCTCTGGGATTTTCCTGGTCATCTGAGTCCACAAAGCTGAATATGTTCTCTTAAATATCAGTTCATCCATTCGGTCTTCCATCTATTTATTCATGCCTTTTAGAATGTCTTACTGAACGCTGATTGCACGTGTTGTAAGCCCTGTATCCCCAAATTGATCCATGAAAGAAGTGGTTAGTGTCCCAAATGTTTTGCACTGGTTGGGTATGGTAGGGACCATCATAAAGGGGCAAAAAGTATAATTTAGGGTTTGGAGGATGTAGACATAAATTTCATTAGAGCCCTGCCTCCCCTAATTTTGTTATTCAAGTTTGCACTCTGGATTCCATCTGTGCACCTGGCTCCCATTCTCTTATTTCCTTGAATGACCAGCCTACAATTTGACTTACCCATTACTTTATTTATCAGAATAACTTTGAGGGTGATATAATTGTTATTATCCCCATTTTACAGATGAGGAAACAGGCCCAGAGAGGTTAAGTGACTTGGCAAAAGTCAAACAGCTAGTAAGTGGTGGAGCCAGGACTCAAACCCAGGTCTGTCTCATTCCTAGAGGGAAGGCCTGCTTCCCTGCTACCTTCCACTCCACCCAATCCCTAAATCAAATTACAACTAAATAAAAGCCAAACTAAAACAAAATACATTCACCTGACACTTTCCCTCAGTCTAGGAGCCATGTCCACCTTGTTTCCCTCACTCTTCCCCCGAGTGACTGAGACACTGTGGTTTAATCTGGATCGGCCCTGTGTGGAGGAGACAGAGCTGCAGCAGCAGGAACAGCAGCATCAGGCCTGGGTGAGTGAGGATCTAGCACAGCACAGTCAGAAACATCTTTCCCCCTTGCCCTGTGGCCATGACCCAGCCTTACTGTGGGACCTGCCCTGGAAGAGCTTTTTGTCCTTAGCAAGGAATAGTTAGGCTGGGAATCAGGGGGCCAAGAGTCTCATCTTTATGGTGCCCTGATTTGCTGGGGGACCATGGAACTTCTAGACCAGATTAGAACCAGATTAGGCTCCTGACATTCAGCCCAACCTCTATTCCTCAAATCACAGGAATTACCAGTTTTAACTGTTTATCAAGAACCTAGCAGATGCCATGTTTTAAGCTAATTATCTCATTTCACCCTCACCATAATTATATGAAGAAACCCAAGACTCAGAGAGATTAAGTAGTTGGGTCAAATTTACATGGGCATATAACAGAAGAAAAGGGATTGAATTTTCCTGAGAACCAGAAAGAAGCTTTTCCCCAACATCTGAGGGTCTTCTTGAGGGCAGAGTGGCCTAGTCCCATGTCCCTGATCTGCCCTGCTTGGGCCCTAGCCTTGCTCTCTCTCCTCCATGTTTTGCCCACAGCTCCAAAGCATCGCAGAGAAAGACAACAACCTGGTACCTATTGGCAAGCCAGCCTCAGAGGTGAGTGGCTCCTGCAAGTGGGGCCTGTGTGAGGCCCAGAGTGGATCAAGATTGTACTAATTCTGAATGTTCTGCTTCTGACTTGGAGCAGTTGTTCTCAGTGTGGGCCAATGCTAAAAACGGGAGTTAATGGGATGGGCATTGGGTCTAACACTAAGGTCCTGTAGAACATCTGTCAGCCTGCTAAACTCAAGATGAGGGCAGAGTTGGGGAAAGGGAGGCTTCCAAATTGGCCAGTGGTTGAACTGGTCCAGGCAGCCCTGTAGGGCCTACAGGATTTTCCCTACCCCACCAGCACTATGATGATGAGGAAGAGGAGGATGATGAAGACGATGAGGACAGTGAAGAGGACTCAGAGGACGATGAGGACATGCAGGACATGGACGAGATGAATGACTATAACGAGTCACCTGATGATGGAGAGGTCAATGAGGTAGGTGGGGGTGTAGGGGAGGGCCTCTGTCCCTGGGCCCCTGCCCCTGACCTAATTGATGGCCAAGGGGTACAGAAACCCTGGATTCATCCAGGGACCGGATCTGGGGCTGAGGCTGGCTGAGGCCCCTCCCCACCCACACCCAGCCTCCTCTCCAGGTGGACATGGAAGGCAACGAACAGGATCAGGACCAGTGGATGATCTAGGTAGACAAGGCAGGGTGGCCTCAGGGCGATTCCAGGCCAGCCTAACCTACCCTACATCCCCGCCCAACCCCTCAGCCGCAGAACCAGCTGATAGCTGATGGTCCCAATGCCTAAAAGCTCACCCTTGGGCACTTCCTCAGCTGCTGCCAGAACCTGGTCTCCTTGACCCCTGCTAGGCCATCAATTGGCCCTTGAATTCCCAGAGCCTGAGCCCACCCCACCTACCTGGTCAGTACCTCACCCCTTGGTTGCCAGGTCTGGTTTCTTTCTAACTCTCTTTAATAAAGACAGGAATGATTTTTTTCCCCCACGTCTATTCCCTATTTGTTGGTGGGGCCCAGAGGAGTGCAACCTATTCTTTTGGGCTTTGGGGAGGGGACATTCAAGGGATACCAAGCAGACAATTGGCCAGGTGGGCCAGGTTTGGGAAGCCTGGGCCCCAGCTCCTGTGTCATTTCCCCTGGCCCAACTTGGACCAAGCTATTCCTTTAGGGCCTCTCATTAGCTGCTGTTTCCTCTGATTCCACCCAGATGGTATGGACCAGGGAGGAGAGGCTTTCTGAAGTCCAGAGCTGGGAAGCCCCGAGGCTCTTCCAGCCATTAGCTTTAGTGTTCAGAGAGTGGATTAAATCTTGGAGCAGGGCAAGACTCCACTGGAATCACCCAGCAAACCAGTGACAGAGCTGGGCTGGGAGCTCAGGCCTCTTGTTGTCTGTCCATGAATCTCTCCAGGAGGGGGACCAGTGCGACCAAGCAGCTTGATAGAATTTGACACTTTGGGTCAGTGTGGGGCCCAGAGAGGTAAAGTTGGGAAGAAAACCTCCCCAGCTCTGAGCCCAGCATGGGTCAGGCTCCAAACAGGGAAGGAAATAAATGTTCTGAGGTCCTTGCTTGGGCAGGAGTGGGGAGCACTGGTAAATATCCCTGGTCCTGAACCTCAGCCAGGTCCAGCATAGGTGAGCTGGGCTATGCCATCCTTGATAGCAGGGAAGTCTGGGAGGCTAGTGTGGTGGAGGCGACAGCGGTAGTGGCCACAACTCTTGGCATACTGCAGGAAGCGGGGCGCACCAGGGAAGAGCACATGGTCAGCCAAGACAGTGGCACCAGCTGGCAGCAGAGCATGGGCCTCTAGCAGCTGTAGGTCTCGCAGGTAATACCGGGGCCGATGTGCCAGGAGTACCAGGTCTGCCCGGCTCAGTTGATGCTGGGCTCGTAGGCGTGGGATCACCTCCTCTGAGCTGCCAACAATGAGCTCCACCTGTTGGGAAGGAGGTACTAGAGGTGAGGGTTGGCGGGGGATTGCTTTCCCACTCCAGACCCAAACAGGATCTGGCTTACTTCATGTCAGGTAATGGCCTACGTCCTCAGAACCCAAGAAATCAGGATCAGTATTGTGATTTCCATTTTGCCCATGAAGAAACTAAGATTCAGAAGATATGTTCTTTGCCCAAGGACACACAGCTAACAAGAGGCAGGCTAAGATTTGTCCTATTTGCTGGGCTCTGGAGACCTTCCTCTAAACTGCTGCTTTTGACATCCAGAAGAAAATATGTGCAAGTGACTTGGGACAAGATGGTAGGAGCTCACACACCCTCCAGGATCCCAGCCTAAGTAAAGCTGCTTCCTTCTACCTAATTAGGAATCCCTCACAAGGGAGGCCTGGCTAGGGCAAGGCCTGTGGTAGCAGAGAAGAGGTCAGGTCAGGGGATGGGGAAGCTAACCTTGTGCTCATCGAAGCCAGCCAGACGGATGAGTTTTTCAGCCACTGCTGCTGTGCGTGGGTCCCGCTCCACTGTGAGAAGGCGACCCCCGGGGGGCAAGGCACGGGCAATAAGCAGGGTGGTGTATCCACAGTAGGTGCCTAGCTCTAGCACACAAGCAGGGGCCTTCTCTTCCACCAGCCGCACCAGAATCTGACCTACAGGGTGAGAGGGCTGTTGTAGAAGAATGGGAGATGGATGCAGGGCTCCTCATGAAGAGACATCTCAAAGGCCCACCTGCCTCACTGCAGCTCCAACCACTTGAGATCCCACTTCTTTTGGATCATAATTATAGCTGCCCCACTGTTTCCCCTGCCTCCCCTAGTCTAATCTTCACATCAGCCACTAGAAATGTATGTAGCATATCTAACCTTATCAATCCCTGGCTCCTGTGATTCTAAAGCCCTTTAGGATTGGACTTGAGATCCTCACCCTAGTATTTGGGAACTTCTCAGACCTGATTCTATCCTACCTTCCAGCTACAGCTCTCAGCTCTTCCCACCTATAGTCTGTATCACAGCCATTCCAAACAACTTCCCAGAATCAACTATACTGTCTTCTCATTCCTTCATGCTGCATTTGTATATGTGGTTGGCTTTGCTTTTCTACACCTGTCTCCATCCACCTGGCCAACTTGAAACCAATCCTTCCAGACTCAGTTCAAATGTTGCTTCCTCCAGGAGTGCCCAGGTAAAAACAACCATCCCATCTTTGAGACTCCTGAGAGGCTTGTTAGTGGATATCTTTCTGATCTTGGAATTGGATGAATTTCTTAAGACTCTGAAAGCACTTGTGCTGGGAGCTGGGTCTGAGATAAATCCACGCAGGCACCTATCCTGATGTAGAATCAGATGTGGAAGCCTCTTTGATAGGGAAGAAAGACTTGGACACAGATAATTAGAAAGCTATGAGTTATGGTTATTCTTCTGTGTATTTTCTTCCCCTTGAGGCCAGCCTTTGTGGCTGGTTCTGTTGTGGCCTCTACCTCCTCCCAGCACAAAGCACATTCTTGATACAAATAAGGTGGCAATAAATGTTTGATATATAAATGTGCAGGTCTCTCATTCCCAGATGAGAAAAAAAGAGACCCAAAGAGGGTCACTGTCCTGCCCAATTCACCCAGTAAGGCAGTGACAAATCCCAGATCTTGGGCGTACTGCCTGGAGCAGAAGGCTAGGCAACACTGACCTTTGACAGGCCCCATATGGCTCAGGTATTCGCAGTGGCTGCTCCAGTGGTCCAGGGTGGTAAGGATGTGTCCAGGGTCCCCAGGTAGGGCATGGGTGAGCACATAGCTGAAAGCTCGCTCCTCAATCTGCATCCCTGACAGGCAGTCTTGGAAACTCCTCAGCAAGACTGTACGCAGCAGCAGGCGGAAATGATGCCGGTATCGCACCAGCAATGTTACCACCAGTGGCAGGAACGCCAGTGCAATGGCAGGGGACATGGTCCCTACCTGGGCCTGAGGTGGAGGGAGGCAGGGAAGGAGGTAGGGAGGTGTGTAGGGAGGGAAACCCACCCCACCATTTTCCTGTCATTTGTGGTCTTTACCACTAGCAATTATTATTCTCATATTTTACAAACCATGACTAAGAAAGGTTAAGTCTTTTGCCCAAAGTCATACAGCAGAATTGGGATTTGAATCAAGGTTGGTAGGATTCCAAGTCTGTACTTTCAAGGACATCATACTATGTTCAGCACCCAACCCCATACCACCTCTTAATACTCCTGACCTCTGGTCCCATCTCCACATTGCTACACCCATTTCCCTTCATCCCTAGTCACCCCCTTCTTCAGGACCTCTTTCTTCAGTTCCTTCTAGGATATTGTACCCCCACCAAACTCCTGTCTGCTTGGTCTCTTCTGACCCATTACTGTATTGCAAAAGAGCAAAGACGTGTAGTCAAAACCTTCACTGTCACTGTGGTCTACTTCAGTAAAAGCTAATCAAAACACTTCATAAGGTGTTATTGAGTGTGATGTCTTCCCACACCAGGACTGTCCCTTTGCTCATCCCTGGGAGTGGGAGGACTCCTTGATTCTCTCTTTCTTCTCCAGTCCTATCTCCCCTCTTTTATATTTCCCTCTTCCTCTGTGCTCTCAGAATTCCCTTTATAAGTGCACACGTACACAGAAACACACCACACAAACTCCCCCCACCCCAGCCCTCTTCTCCAGGGCCCTCTCCCACATTCTAGACCACCCTCCCCTTCCAGATCTGACCTTGCAGGCCTCCTTGCAAAGCTCTTGGTTGGAGGGGGATAAAACAGCCTATGAATGGATGTGAATAGGTGAGTGATAGTGGACATGAACAGGGTGTGCTTGTGAACCCACAAGGCCCGCTTACCTGGGCTGGAAGCTCCTGCTTAAAGACAACCGGAGGACAGGACTGGAGGGGAAGTCCTTGGGGGAAATAACCCTGAGGCAAGAGGCTGAACCTGCTTTCAATTATTGATGCTGAAGCTGCTATTGTTACCTGAGACCTGCAGTTCCAGTTACCAGACCAGGGACAAGCTGGAGCTGCCTCCTATCTGTCAGGAGCCCTCAAAAAACATATAAAACTCGAGTCTTGATTTGACGGCAAGAAGTGCTACCAGGTTTGGTGACTTCTTCAGCTTCTGGGATGAGGGCATGGACATGGTGTGAGCCAAGGTGATAGACTGTAATTTACTCAATTCAAAGTTTTCTCTAAGCAAGTGTTATGGCTTGAGTCACAAAGGAGAGTCAGAACCTGTTTCTGCCCTTCAGGAACTCCAAGTTTGATAGAAGAAGCTGATCCAGGAACAACAGAATACAATATGCTGTGATCACTAGAGTGGATGCTCCACTAGTACAAAAAGACATTTGACTGTTTTCTGAACTACTGCCTATCCAGACAAAGCACTGCAAACATTTGTCAATTTAATAAGTGAAACCAGGTGTAGTAGCACAGGGTGGAATCCCCATCACTAGGGAGACTGAAGCAAGAGGATGGCAAGTTCAAGGCCAGCCTGGGCAGCTTAGTGAGACCCTGTCTCAAAATAAAGGGCTGAGAATGCAGTTCAGTGGTAAAGCACCCCTAGGTTCAGTCCCCAGTACCAAAAGAAAATGGATGGGGGAGAAGGGACTGGAAGTATTTCCCTTGGGCATAGCATGGATTGGGAAGCAGGTGTCAGGCAATGCACCATCTGGAATGACAGACTTGGACTTGTTCAGGGCCCAGGGGAAGATGGGAGGCTTTTTTTTTTTTTTTTTTTTTCCCAAACCTATGCTGGGGCTTGCATCCTAGGCAAGGGCTTTCCCACTATATCCCCAGTCTTGGGAGGGTTTTATTTTAGTTTTTTTTAGTTATAGATGGACACATTTATTTATTTTTATGTGGTGCTGAGGACTGAATCCAGTGCTTCACACATGCTAGGAAAGTGCTCTACTACTGAGTTACAACCGCAGCCCCCTTGGGAAGGTTTTAGAGAAAATTTAAAGTCACCTTTGTAAGCTAGATTACTATGGCTACTGTAAAAAAGCATGTTTGAAGAGATGCCTGAAGACAAGGAGATCAACCAAGTGGGTCTAGCGCCTCTACCCAGATGATCTTCACTCCGATTTAGTTTGTGAAGGCTTAAGCCCTTCACCTCTTGGGCACCAGGCATATGGGGCCTACGTGTGCGCACTAACTGTATGCTGTAGGAGAATGGGGCCTGGATCCCATTCACTGCTCGCGTGGCCGTTAAGTGTATGGTGACAAGCCCGGCGTGGGCGCATGTCTGTAACCCCAGTGACTTGGGAAGCCGAGGGAGGAGGATGTTAAGTTGGAGGCCAACCTCATCAATGTAGTGAGACCCTGTATCAAAATTAAAAATAAAAAGGGCTGGGGATTTAGCTCAGTGATAAACCATCCCTGGGTTTAATCAAAGGTACCAAAACAAGGTACCTTTCCAAGAATAGTGTCAAACTGCTGGCCACTCACCTTTTACAATTGCCTCTAACTCTGGGTCCTACCAAGGCTGGTACCAAGGGCTGGGGATTTAGCTTAGTGATAAAGCATGCCTGGGTTCGATCAACAGTACCAAAACCGAGAAATGTATCATGGCAGCATTTATGATTTCGCTCAATGGCCCAGAAAAATGGCGTAGGGGGCCATGGGATCTCAGCACAATTCACAAGAGAGCAACTACGGCAAGGGGTGGAGAGGATTCCAGTTTAAGAGACAAGATGATAAAGTCATATGACACACCCTCTCTTTTCTCGTATCACGTGTCTCGTGTCTTGTCACGTAGGGTGCGCCTTCCCATTGGATGGCTATGATCACGGGGCTGGGGGCGGGGCCGGAAGTTAGGCTTTTGGCAGCGGAGCCGGAGCGACTTTGGGACGCTGTGGGCAGGGGGAGAAGGGGTGGTTGCCTGCGGCTGGCAGCCTCGTGTCATGTGACCGGAAGGGCTCCTGACGGACGCCGTCCCTCCTCCGCGCGGCCTGAGCGCCCGGCCCGACCCCAGCCATGGGGTGCTGCTATAGCAGCGAAAACGAGGACTCGGACCAGGTGCGGCCGCGGCAGGCGGGGCTCGGGAGTGAGGGCTAAGACCCTGAGGCTTGGGGCCCCAAAAAAGACCTGCAGAGGAGGGCGAACCGGACCGCTGGGCTCACTGAGTACGGAGGCCTGGAGGGGACAGATTACAGCGAGGACTCCTAGCCGGTCTCCTACCCCTTTTGAAGTCTCAGGTGTCTACACAGTCCTGGCCTAGGATTGTGCATGCAGCCATCCAGCTGACATGTTCTCTTCCATCTCCCCGTACCGTCAAACCTTTACATCTTCAAGGCTTCTGCCTGGGTCCCTGGGAAACACTCCCTTCCCAACTTCCTGTGCCTTTTCTGTGCTTGTATTAGCGGGTTTTGCTAATCCATTGTAGAGGTGGGTAAACTGAGGACCTTTAGCTAATCTGTCCTGAGATAAATCAGGAATTTACATATCTTGTCCCTGGGGTTGGAAAAAAGGCCACTGTTGGTCTGGGGTCAGAGAAGGCCTCTGGAAATTGGTGGCATTTGAGTTAGCCAATGGAGAATTTTGTAGATACAATAAGGACATTGGGACATGTGGGAAATTGGCTTGGAAAGCAAGATATTGGATTTACCTTTGGCTGATTTGGGGGGAAAGAGTTGGGATGGGGAGCTCATTTGGTTCTGAGTTTGGCCTACCTGAGTACAGCGTGCTGCCTGGTGTCTGAAATTTTAGAAGAGGGTAGCCTTCTCAGGCCAAAGGGTTCCTATCTAGAGAATGTGGCTATATCCCTCTTCCCCTTGTGGCATTCGTACTTTTCTCCACCTTTTAATCCCTTCCCTGCCTGTACTGACCACCTTTAAGAAGGGAGACCTTTCCAAGGATGAAGTCTCAAACTACTGGTTACTCATTCACCTTTTTTAATGTCTCTAAGTCTGGGTCCTACCTTTCAACGTATAGTAGATACACAGAAAATAGAACTTTCTCATCAAGCCTCCTGCAGCATAGTGGGGGAGATGGTCACGAAAACAGATTATATCACTGGTAGTTGGAAATAGTTCTATCAAAATAGTGAAGGTATTTTGGCTAAGGACTTAAATCCAGGGGGTTTAAGGGAGGTATGATCCTGTTCCTGATCCTTGATTCTCCAAACACTCAAGTGAACCCGTAGTCGTATTTCCCACCCAGTGTTAGGCCTGCTTCATGACTAGTAGTCTCTCTTTTCACTCTGCCTGTTAGAGAGGACAACATAACATTCCTACTTCCGGGTAAAGCTGTGGTCTAGTAGCAAACTGGTCCTTTAAAATATAATATGGATTCTTTTTTGTTGTTGTTTTTTTCGCAGTGCTGGGGATTGAACCCAGGGCCTTGTGCTTGCAAATATAATGTGGATTCTTACAGGGAATAAGGATTAATTCCTTATGAGAAAGGATACCAGCTCCCAGCTGAAAGAAAGAGCTGGGCTTGCTGATCTCCTGAATCTCCACCTTTCCTCTGATGGGCTCTCATTTTTGTTTCTAACCCCCAGAAAAGGTTCTTGATCAGTGCTGAGTGATTCGAAGTGTCCTGTGGCAAAGACCATAGCCATTCACCATCTCCAAGGCCCTCTTTCAGCTCTTGGGTGGGCCCCTATCTTACTGTCATCACTACTCTTTTATTATAATAATAAAGAGAAACTGTACAGTCAGGAGTGGTGGGCATGTCTGTAATCCCAGCTGCTCGAGAGG